>PVJX010010177.1:0-58060 GCA_004027295.1 Dolichotis patagonum
AACTCACCACACTTACTGAAGCTTGGTGAGGTCTTCTGTTTGGGTGAGCAGTTCCTGAGCCTCTCATTGAGCCAGCATGGTAGTCCACTGTAATCTATTTTTGCTGTTGGAAGGGTGGGTCTAGCAGATGTGGTCTCAGGCAGCTCAGGGCCTCCACAATCAGTCTCTGGGATGTTTGTTGCAAGCAGAGGGCAGGCCCGGCAGGCCCAGCAGTCCCATGCTGCTCAGGCCCTCTGCCACTGGTCCTTTGATGTTCCCTGTGGGTTAGGATGGGTCTAGTAGGCCCCAGCAGCCCAGGAGAGTGCCTGTCCCCATGATGTTGTCTGTGGGAAAAGGGTGGGCCTAGCTCTCCCCAGCAGCCCTGGAGAGCACCAGTCCCTGAGATATTCCCTGTGGGCTGCTTTGTTATTTTTAAAAGTTCTATCCTTTCCTGATCACTAATTGCAATCCTGTCCTCAAGGTCCGAGATCTTATCCTCAGCTTCATTTAAACGGTTTTACATGCTTTGGATCGAATTTCTTGTTTCTTGGCTGTCTCTTTCAGTTTGCTTCATGAATTCTGCTTGTTTTCTATATTGTTCATTCAAGGTTTCAATCAGTTTCCCATGCTCCTGTACTTTTTTCTCTATTTCTTCTTTAGCTGCGCTCAGCAACTCCTTTACTAGGTTGTTACTTCTATCTTTACAAGGGAGAGTACTTCTAATTTGATTTCCTCTGTGGCTTATGGAGTTTTTTTTTTTATTTCATTCACTATCTTTTCCGAGATTTCCGGTGTGTTACTTTTGGAGTCCTCTATTTCACTGTCTCTTGTACTTGCTCCTGGTGGACTAGATGCTTGAGATTGCATTTTGCTTTTTCATTTTGCCATTTTCCCCTTTTGAGTTAGTGTTTGGTCTTTCAGAACTGCTAGTGTCAACTGTTAATAGTGTGTATCTTGGTGTCCTACTGTAAGGTTGATGTTCGTCCAATTGCTGGGTCCCACAATGAGTAGGTGGGCCAGTCACCTGACTTCCTGCTGCAGGGCCTGTTGGGTGAGTCCTATATTCTTCCTGGGCTGACAAGCCTAGTATTATTGATGTAGGTCAACTTTTAGTTCCTGCTATTTTTTATCTTCAGGTTATTCCAGGTCATCAAATCTCCCTGTCTATAGTGCTTATGTCAGCTGAGGCCCTACTGTGTCCCTATTGTGTGCCTATGTGTCTCATAAGCCCTTTTGATTTTCTTCAAGTTGAGGGAGTCTTTCTCAGCACATTCCTCACTCTGCCTGGTGTTTTCTGTGTGTAGGAAGGGGTCGCCTTCACTCTTGTCAGACTTACCAAGGTCTTACAGTTAGTTGGAGGGAGCTTTACTACTGGCCCTATTTACCCACCATACACCTCTATTTTAGGGGCGTACTCACCACACTGACTGGAGCCAGCTGAGATCTTCTGTTTTGGTGAGGCAGTCACTTAATCTCCCTTCAAGCTAGCACAGATAATCCACTGTAGTCCAAGATGCCTCTGGGAGCAGAGTTCCAAGTTTGCACTGTGCGCTGGGATTCTGCAGGGGCACGTGAAGTCAGAGCCCAGGGGTGGATTCTGGGCCCTGTAGGCTGCTTGGAGTTTGCTGAGCATAATCCAATTAGGCCCGCTGGTCCCTCTTGTGCATCTTGGGGTGGTTTGAGATGCAGGGTGTGGTCTTACTACCTAGGAGCAGAGTTCCAAGTTTGCCCTGTGCATGCTGGTATTCCGCAGAAGCACACGTGGTCATGGTCCAGGGGTGGATTCCGGGCCCTGCTCACTGCCTGGAGTTCCCGTAGGACTATTCTCTATTCTATTCTTCATGAAAGTTGCTTAATTATTGTTACTCTCTTTTCTTACTGTCCAGTCTTCTAGGATGTGGTACCACAGGTTGTCCCACCTGCAAAGCCAGATCCGGCACTTACTGAGGGGAGGAGTCATATGTGAAAGCTTTCAACAATCCAGCTTCAAAAGCTTATTTTCATTACCCATCCATTGGCATCATACATCCTCCAAATCCCTGAATTGTGCTTGGCAGCAACATGAAGATCACTTTGGTAAGAGATGTGTGGGGACAGATACATTTTTTAAATTATGGATTTAAAAACCCACAAGTTATTATATTCAACATGTAAATGTACAATTCAGTAGTGCTAATTTTACTGTTCATTTTATTGTTCAATAACACATACTTTTTGTGTGGTCTGGGAATGTTTCCTGCAGAGTTTGGAGAACTTCTAATTATTTCCAAATTGATACTGAAAGTTCCAAGAAAGACAAAATAACACAAGGCAACAGTGAAATTTCAACCCAACTAAGGGTATGGAACTCTACCTTGTTCTAGTCAAACTTCTCCTCCCTATATCACTTAACACAAAAGGAAAGAAAAAAAAACCTTTACATTCAGGGAAGAGAGTTTCAAATGCATACACTAGACATTTTACCACCACAGAAGTTACTAGGGGTAGGAGGAGCTGTACTCCTGCATGTGAGATTCCCAGATCTTCTGCAACAATTCACACAAACCAAATGTCTTAAAATAACAGGGATTTCTTCTCTTACAGTTCTGGAGGGTAGAAGTTTGAAATCAAGGTGCTGACAGGACCACACCCCCTTCAAAGACTCTTTAAGACAGTGGTGGCAAACCTATAGCATGTGTGCTGCAGTGGGCTGTGTGTAGCATTGAAAGTTCTAAAATATTCGCCATCACTGCTCCAGGACAAAATCTTTTTTTCTCATTTCTCTTGGTTTCCAGCAGTTTTTGGTTTAGCTTTGCTATGGTAGCATCCATCTCTTCAATCTCTTCCTTCTCCATATTGTCTCCGCCGTGTCTTCAATCCATTAAATCTCTTCTTTCTCCACATTGTCTCCCCAGTGTCTTCAAATTTCTCTACTTATACAGATACCATTCGTTGGATTTAGAACCTACCCTAATATATTGTTGTTTCATTTTAACTTGATTACATCTATAATAACCCTTCAGATATTTGTTGGTCTACAATAATAGGATTACATCTTAATAAACACATTGTAAGCTGAAAATATAAGTGAAAATACACTTAATGTACTTAATTGGCCATGCATTGTAGTCTAACCGACTAGTACACTGTAAAACATGAGTATTCACACTTTTTGCTTGCCTGGGTCACGCTGAGTGAAGAGGAATTATCTTGAGATTATATATATATCAGTTAATGTATATAAATAAAACTTCATCTTTTATATTTTATTATAACATTTCTGGTATTAGCATAAGCTCATATAATGTCTGATATATGTGGTTTTTTATTCCACTGACTGTGGCAAGTACAAGAGGTGATATAGTGCCACACACCACCCCTCTTCCACACAGCCTTCCACTGTCCAAACAATCTGCCCAAGCACCCTGCTACTGAGTCATGAAAAATATCACTAAAAATCACATAACATTAAAAGTTTATGATCTTGTGAGTCCCCCATTACTAGCTGTGCAGGGTCATGTGGGGCCTCAGCTGCTGGTTAGACATGCCTGATAACCTATCCTTCCTTCTCATGATCATATGGCTAAGAGAAATCTGTGACTCATTGCTGCTACCCAGTATGGTGAGAGACTATTTTATCCCATATTGCTAACCCAGGAAAAGATCAAATTCACAATTCAAAAGACAGTTTCTACTGAGCACATAGCTTTTGCACCATTGTTATGGCTCATATATAGACATTGTCCCAAAGCCTCATGCACTCACTAGTAGGTGGGGCTTTTTGGAGGTGCCTGGATCTAGGGTGTATGAATTTGGATTAAGGGTATGTGTCCACTAATTGGATTATCATAGTTCTGATCAGGGGCAATGGGAAGCCACACCCTGGATATGGGTGACACTACACGAAAGATTTGTACCTTGGATATGATAAAAAGGAAAGGGAGACCTGCTGCTGCTACTTGCTGCCTCTTGTCTGCTCTCTTATGTACTGTTTATTCTCTGCCATGCCCCTTTGCCATGTTGCTCTGCCTTGGAGCCAGCTGACTATAGATAAAAACCTCTACAAACTGTGAGCCAAAATAAAAACTTTCCTCATTTAACTTATGGGTGTCAGATACTTTGTCCCAGCAATGAGAAAGTAGCTAAGTCAACCCTCATATAGTGAAAAAGCATAAGTCAACCCATTGTAAGTCAGGGACTATCTGTATTTCCAAATAAGATAATGTTTGCAGGTATCAGGGATTAGAATTTCTACTTTTTGCGAGGGGGAAGGGGGCTATAGCTGAATCCAGGACACCCTGGAAGACAGACCAAAAAACAGTAGTAAAATCTACACTCCCCAAGCAGGGGTTTACTCTAAAGATTAAAATTTAGTATAAAGATTGTAGAATGCTTTTCTCCCCTACAGACTGCCACAAACTAATAAACCTCCAATTAAAATAACAGTGGATTAAAACTAAGATTGCTGCAAGAGACAGATTATCTCTGAGCTGCAGCACAAAGGGAAGGGCCAATCCCAAACTGGCAGAGGAAAACAAGATTACTAGAGGAACTTAATATCTGGCATCCACAGAGATAACAAACACCAAATACAGACCACATCCTTCACTGTATTAATATAAATACTCATACTAAAGTCCAATTTACCTCAGTATCTACTACTTATACAACATAGAATATATATGGCTTCGAGCAATAGAAAAATTACAAAGTATGCTAAGACAAGAAATAACAGTGTAATTGGAAAACATAAGGCACCATCACAATCAGATTACATATGATACAGTTGAAATTATCAGTCAGGTTTTAGGATTTATTTTTATGACTAATGTCATTGCAATATTGAAATTAATTGCATTGAATTCATATACCTTTGAGTAGTATGGACATTTTAGTAATACTAATTCTAGATCTATGAACATAGAATATCTTTGCATTTATTTGTCTTATTTAGTTTCCTTCATCAATATTTTATATTTTTGAATGTATGGATCAAATGTACAGATTGACTTTATTATTTAAATTTAGTCTTAAGTATTTTCTTCTTTGTAGCTATCATAAATAGAACTTTCTTCTTGATTTTTGGATAGTTCACTGTAATTTTATAGAAATGCTACTGTTTTTGTATGTTGATTTTATGTCCTACAACTTTACTGAATTTATTTATTTATTTATTTGTTTGGTCTATCAGTTTTTAGTAGAATCTCTACAGATTTCTACATTAGTTTGTATTTTTTTTCCTAATTACTTTGGCTATAATTTTGAGTACTATATTGAGTGAAAATAACAAGAGTAGTAATTCTTGTCTTCTCCCTGACTTTAGAGGGAATACTTTGAACTTAATACCATGTATTAGTCACTTTCTCTTTAATGAGAAAAATTACCTGGCATCTAAAACTTAAAAGAGGAGAGGTTTGTTTTGGCTCACAGTTTCAGTGGTTTCAGTCGATGTTGACTAGCTGCAAGGTAGAAGAAGCATGACAAAATGGCATGGTCAAGGCTAACTGTTCAATGTTTGGTGGCTAAGAAGCAGAAAGAGAAAGGAGAACCAGGACAAGAATACAACCTTTCAGATCATGCCCCCAGTGATCCACCCCTTTGATCAGGCCCTACCTCAGAACAGCACAGTGAGCTACGGATTCATTACTAGAAAAATCCACTGATGATAATATCTCCCCCCCCCATCCAATAACCTTCCAAAACCTCCACCTCTAAACGTATGAGACTTAGAGGGCAAATTTTAGATTTAAACCATACCATCTTACTTTTGGCCCTCAAAAGAATCAAATACATCTCATTATGCAAAATGTACTTAGTCCATATCTAAGAGTTGCCAGATTCTTAACAGTTCCAGCATTACTGAAAAGTTCAAGTTCAAAGTCTGATCTGAGAGTCAAGGGAGACTCTTAGCTGTGAGCCCCTGTAAAAATCAGAAAGAAAGCAAATACTTCCAACATGTAATAGCACCATGTAAACATTTCTATTCCAAAAGGAAGGAATGAAGGAATAGACAAAAATAAGACCAAAGCAAGACCAAACCCAGCAGGGCAAACATTAAATCCTATAACTCCCTATCTGGCATCTAGAGCATATGGTGGTAAAATACATGTTCCAGAGGGCTTGGATGGCCCCACCTCTATGCCCTTGCTGGTTGCAGCCCACATGGCTTCTCTCTTGGGCTAGATCCACTCACTGTGTGCAACATTGCTGAGCAGATGTTCCATGTTTTTGGTATCTCCGATTTCCTATCTCCACCATGCCTTCAGCTTCATCCTCACAGGTTTATTCACTGCTCACTCATGGGCTCCTAGAAGGAACTGTGACCTTGTCAAACATTTTTGCCCCTCTATCCCTGGCCTTCTTCTGAAATCTAGATGAAACCCTCTGTGACTCCATAACTCTTACATTCTGCATACCTGGAAAACTAGCACCATGTGAAAGATGCCAAGATCAGCAGCAACCTCAAACAGTATCCAAACGCCCTGGGACCATGGCTACAGTTGCCTCTGAGTATCTGGGTTGCTGAACTTAGGGATACATTTACCTAGGAGTCTCCGAATAAGCAAGCATACCAGGGACTCTGTTCTCAAATGAAACACTTAAAGTTTTACAGCTTTGAACCTATGATGGGTAGAATTCTCATGATTTCTGAGATACTCTCAACACATCTTTCCCCTTTCCCTGTACAAAGCACTTGGCTTCTTTTTAATGCTAGTTTTTTCAGCAACTATGCCCTCCTTTGTCCCAACTTTACCAATGCTTCCTTTCTAGTAAAACTGAAAACTTTTCAAATTATTCTGCTCACTATTTGCCTCTGGTTGTCATTGTAAGTCTGGCTAGAACAGCCAACAGTATCTAAGCCACTGCCTTAATCATTGAGCTACCTTGAAATTTCCTCTGCCAGATTACTTTTTTCTGTCCAGTGCCATTAATTTCAGTAACCTGCAAAGTCTCAGGACATGGGCAAATTGTAGACTAAATTTCTGCAACAGCATGACACACATGCCTTTTAGTCTGTCAGTGGAGTCATTCCCAACTGAAACCTCCTGATCCTGGCCTCTGCTGTCTACATTTCTATCAGCTTTCTTGTCTTCTGAGCTCTGACCAGTATCACACACTGCTTACAACATTCTAAGGCTTCTTTCTGTAGCCCACATACCAACCTTTTCCAAACTCCTGCAAATCAGTTCCAAAAGCTTCTAAATGGCACAGACAGGTACACTTACAGAAATGCACATGCTCTTGTTATCAATTTTCTGTATTAGTCACTTTATCATTGTTGGAACAAAATACCTGACACAACTTAAAAGAGGAGAGGTTTATTTTTGGTTCCCATTTTCAGTGTATTCAGTCATTGGTCAGTTGGCTACTTAGTAGAAATTGCATGGTAGAATGACATGGTAGAGGAAAACTATTCACCACATGGCAATAAGGAAGCAGAGAATGAGAAGAGGAACTGAGAGAAAATATATATACCCTTCCAGTCATGCCTCCAGTGACCTGCTTCTTCCAAACAGCCCCCAATTCCATACAGCATGGTCAGGTATGAACTCATAAATGGGCTAGACCATTGATGAGTACAGCACCCCTATTATCCATTCACCTTCCAAAATCCCCACCTCTGAAAAAGAGACTTTTGGGGGATTTTCTAGATCTAAACTGTAGCAGACCCCCAAATACTCAAAGCATCTTGACTTAAAAAGAGCAAAGCTAAAGATACCACACTACCTAATTTCAATATATATTACAAAGCTATAGTAATCAAAGTAATATGGTACAGGTGTAAAAATATACACATTTACCAATGAAACAGAGTTTGGAAGAAAATCTGTACATTTGTTTATGGTCAGTTGGTTTTTGACAAAGGTATCAAAAGTGCACAATGGGAAAAGATCTGAACAGGTTAAAATTTACAGGATAGAAAAAGAAATGCTATGCAAATACTAGTAAAAGACAGTAGTAGTTTTATTAATTTTAAACAAAACAATCTTCAGAAAAAAGGATGAGATTAAAAGATACATTATACAGCAATAAAGGCTCCTTGTCAAAGAGAATATGTAACAATCTTAAATATGCAGAATCTAATAAAAGACTTTCAAAATACATGAGACATAAACTGACAGAAATAAGCAAAATCATAATTGTAGTGGGATAATTTTCTTCTTTCTCAGTAATTGATAGATTAAGCAGGCATAAGACCAGTAAGAATAAAGGATAACCTGAACAGCACTATTAGCTAACTTGACCTAATAGACATTTACAGAACAATCCATCCAACAATAGTAGAATATGTATTGTTCTGATATAAAATGAAACATCCTCCAGGATACATCACATTCTGAGCCGTTAAACAAAGCTCAACAAATTTTAAAGAATCTCAAAACATGCTGAATATATACTCTGACCATAATGAAATCAACTATAAATGAGTAACAGAAAATACAAAAGTGCCAAATATTTGGAATTTAAATTATAAACCTATAAATAATACATGAGTAAATAGTCTCAAGGCAAATTAAAAACATTTTCAAATAAATGAAAATAAGTACACAGCTTTTCAAAGTTTGTGGGAAGCCACTAAATTTAGCAGTGATTAGAAGAAAATGTATGGCAATAAATACGTTCATTAGAAAAGAAGAACAATCTAAAATCAATAGCCTAAGCTACTACATTAAGAAATTAGGTAGAGTATATTAAATTTAAAGCAAATAGAAAAAAAGGAATGTCAAAAATTAGACTAGACCAGAGTCAGGCATGGTGGTGGCACATTCCTATAATCCTAGTACTCTGGGAGGCTGAGGTAGGAGGATCACACATTAGAATTCTGTCTGCTCAGTGTAGCAATTTAGTGAAAACTTGTCTCAAAATAAAAATGTAAAAATGTGACTGGGATGAGGCTCAGTGTGAACGTCCTGGGTTCAGTTCCAGTACTGCGTGTGTGCATGCACACACACACACACACACACACAAATCAATAGCACTGAAAATGATGAAAAGTCAGGAAAAATCTGTAAATCCAAAATCAATTTATTTGAAAGAAGTCAATACAATTTGTAAATCTCTAGCCAGGTTAACCAAGGAAAGGAAGAAGTAACAAATTACCAACATCAAGAATTTTTACCATTGACTGTAAGGACATTAAAAAGGTAGTAAGAGGACTACTATAAAAAATTCTACATCCACAAATTTGATAGATAAAAATGATTACTTCCTAGTATGACCCTACTTTAAATTGCATTGTGCCCCAAAAATTCATACATTGAAGCTCTAATCCTCATATGACTGTACTGATTGAGATAGGGCTCTAAGAAAGTGATTAATGTCACTGCAATATGATATCTTCTTATAGAAGATACCCAGAGGGGAATAGCTAGGTAGAATGGGAACTCCAATCCTAGCTTTTTGGGGACTCTCCACACTGATTTCCAAAATGGTTGTGCCAGTCTACACTCCCATCAATAGTGGAGAAGGGTTCCTTTGTCCCACAGCCACTCCAGCTTTGGTAATTGGTTGATTTCTTGGTAACAATCATTCTTACTGGAGTGAGATGGAATCTGTGTTGCTTTAATTTGCATCTCTGGAATGACCAATGATGTGGAACACTTTTTTGCATATTTATTTGTTATTTATGTCTCTTCACCTATCTGAGAAGTGTGTGTTCATCTCAGATGCCCATTTTTGGATTAGGTCTTTGATTTTGGAAAGTCAGATTTTTTCAACTCTATTAGAAGTCTTTTGTCTGAGGGACAGTTGGCTAAAATTGTTTTCCCACACTCTTTTCATTCTGTTGGTGATTTCTTTTGATGTGCCAAAGGTTTTTAATGAGATGAGGCCCCACTTGTTGAATCTTTGCAGTGTTTTCCATGCAGTTTGGTTTTGTTCATAAAGTCTTTGCCTACCCCCATGTTTTCAAGATTTCTACCTACTTTCTCTTCCAGTAGATTTAGTGTTTCTGTTTTAATATTTAGATTTTGGATGCATTTTGACTAGTGCATGGTGATAAACGTGGGTCTAGTTTTAGTCTTCAACATGTACCGAACCAGTTTTCCCAGTACCATTTATTAAACAGGCTATCTTTTCTGATTAACATGCTTGGCCCCTTTGTCAAAGATAAGATGGCTGAGGATGTTTGTTGTTATGAATACAAGTTGTAATCTGTTCCACAGATACTCAGGTCTGTTTGGTTTTTTGTTGTTGTTGTTTGGTTGGTTTTTTTGTTTTGTGGTATTCTGCTGCCAGTACCATGCTAGTTATTTTGGTTGGGTTTTTGTTTTTTTGGTTTTTGATTTTTGGTGAGGTTTTTTTGTTTTGTTTTGTTTTGTTTTTGTTTTTGTTTTTTGTACCGGGATTGAACTCACAACCTTGTGCTTGCCAGGAAGGCACTTAAGCCACTGAGCTAAATCCCCAGCACTACCATGCTAGTATTATCTCAGTAGATTTGTAGTATAATTTTAAGTCAGAGATTTTGAGGCCTCCTGCCTTCTCTTTGTTGTTCAGCATTGTCTTTGCTGTTCTAGGTCACTTCTGCTTCTGGATGAATTTTAGGAATATTTTCTTCCAGTTCTGTGAGGAATTTTAATGGTATTTTGATCAGAATTGCATTAAATCTGTATAACAATTTTGGAAGTATGTCCATTTTCATTATTTGTTCTTCCTATACATGAGCAAGGAATATTTTTCTACTGTGTGATATCCTCTTTGATCTGCTTTTCCAGAGCACTGTAATTTTCAAGATATAGTGCCTTTACTTCCTTTGTTAGATTGATTCTGAAGTATCTCATTTTTTTGGATGCTACTGTGAATATTATGGCTTCCCTAATTGCTCTCTGTTTGTTGTTAGTGTACAGGAATGCTATTATTATTATCATTATTTTCGCTATTGACTTTTTAGTGCTGACTTTGTATCCAGCTATACTACTGAATTTAGATATTAACACTAGGAGTCTTTGTGGAATTTTGGGGAGCTTCTATATAGAGTATCATGTCATCTGTGAATATGATAGTTTAACTTCTTCCTTTCCTATCTTTTTTCCTTTCAGATCTCTCTCTGGTCTAATTGCCTAGCTAATGTTTCCATAACTATATTGAATAGAAGTGGTGATAGTGAGCATCTTTGTCTTGTTGCTGATTTTAGTATGAAAGTTTTCAGTTTTTGTCCATTCAGTATGCTGTTGTCTGTACATTGGTTATAGATGGCTTGTGTCAGATTGAGGTAGAGACCATCTATTCTAATTTTTCTTAGGATTTTATCATGAATGAGTGTTGCACTTTATCAAAACCTTTTTCTGTGTCTGTTGAGGTGATCATGTGATTTTTGTCTTTGGCTCTGTTGATATGCTTTATTGCATCTATTGATTTGTGTATGTTGAACCATTCCTACATTTTTGAGATAAATCCCACTTGGTCATGGTGTTTAATCTTCTTGATGATTTGCTACATTCTATTTGCTTGTATCTTATTGAGGATTTTTGCATTGTGTTCATTAATGAGACTGACCTGTAGTTCTCGTTTTTTGGGTTGTCTTTCTTTGGTTTTGATATCAGGGTAATACTTGCCTCCAGGAACAAGTTAGGGAGTATTGCTTCACATTCAATTTCTTTGAAGAGTTCAAGGAGTATTGGTAATACATCTCTAAATTTCTTGTAGAATTCAGCAATGAATCCATCGAGACCTGTGCTTTTCTTTGTTGGTAAGTTTTTAACTGCATTTTCAATCTCATTAACTGATACTCGGTTATTCAGAATTTTTTTATCTTCTTGGTTCAGCTTTGGAAATTCATACTTATCTAGCAGTCTTTCCATTTCTCCTGTGTTTTTGATCCTATGAGATTTTCAAAGTATATATTGATGATCTTCCGAATTTTCACAGTATAAATAATGATCTCACCCTTTTCATTTTTCAAAGCATGAATTTGAGTCTTTTCTTTGCTTTTCTTTTTGATAAGGTTGGCTAGGGCTTATCAATTTTATTCTTTCAAAGAACAAAGTCTTCAATTTATTAGTTCTTTATATTGTTTTCTTGGTCTCCATTGCATTAATTTCTGTTGTAATATTTATCATTTCCTCCCTTGTATGGGCTTTGGGTTTATCTTGCTCTTCTTTTTCTACAAGATGTAACATTAGGTGGTTTATTTGTGCTCATGCTGTGTTCCTGATGTGAGATTTCACTGCTGTAAATTTCCCTCTTAGGCCTCCTTTCCTTGCATCCTGTAAGTTTCATTATGTTGGATCTGCATTCTCATTTAGTTGTAGATATTGTTTAATTTATTCCTTTATTTAATCTGTGACCCATTGCTATAGGAGGATGTTATTTAATTTCCATGTGTTTATGGAGTTTTTGCAGTTTATTTTGCCATTAATTTCCAACTTCACTGCACTATGGTCAGATAATATGCAAGGGATAATTTTAATTCCTTTGCATTTACTTAAGCATGTTCTGTGGGCTAGTATATGGTCTATTTTAGAGAAGATCCCATATGAAGCTGAGAAAAATGTATATTCTGATGATATTGAGTAAAATACTCTGAAAACATCTTCTTAGTCCATTTGTTCATATGTTTGGTTTGGTTCTCATATTTTGCTGGGGTTTTTTGTCTATTTGATCTATTTCTTTGTGACAATGGGGTATTGAGGTCTCCAGTTACAACTGTGTTATAGCTTATTTGATTTTTCATGTCTATTAGTAATTGTCTTACATAGTTTTATACATATTTATGATTATTATCTCTTCCTCTTGAAGTTTTCCCATAACAAGTTTATAGTGGCCTTTATGTCTTTTGATCATTCTTGGTTTGAAGTTCACATTGTCTACAAACAGAAAAGCTACCCTTGTTTTTTTCTGGGTTCCTGTTACATGAATATTGTTTCCATCTTTTGACTTTGTCTATGAAATTCTTTTTGAGTTAAATGTGTTTCTTGTATACAGTATATTGTCGGATTTTGTTTCTTGATCCATTCTGCCAGTCTGTTTCTTTTGATTGGTGAATTGAGGCCATTTACATTGATGGTTATAACTGATATGTATTGGCTTATCTTTGTCATGGTATTTTCCTGCTGTTGATTCACTGCTTTTCCCCTCTGTTTAATAGCTTGCCCTGCTTCGTGGTTTCTTTCTGTTGTTGTTCTTAGAATTTTAATCATTTTTATCTCTGTCTAGAATATCTTCCATTTGTTGGGTTGGTTTGGTGATAATGAATTCCTTCAGTTGTTCTTTGCCATGGAAGTATCTTGTTTCTGCACTAATTTTGAAAGATAGCTTTTCAGGGTACATCAATCTGGGTTGGAAGTTGTCTTCCTTCAAGACTTAAAATACTACACTCCAAGCTCTTCTTGACTTGATGGTTTGTGTTGAGAAGTCTGCCATGATTCTGACTGGTTTTCCTCTATATGTGATTAGTTTCTTTTCTCTAACAGCTTTTAATATTTTCTTGTGCTGAATATCTAGGATCTTATTATATGCCTGTGTGTAGGTTTATTTTGATTACAACTATCATAATAATAAAAATTACAAGATGTAGAAGCAAAATGCAACCCCAGACCCCCAGCCCACACAGAATAAGCCCAGAACTCAATGATAGAGACAAAATTGGAAGTCAGACACTGGAACTTTCTGAAATGATAGTAACAGAAGTGAAAAAACAAGTGGAAAAAGCTATAGAGAAAATAATTTCACAGGTACAAAAAGAAATGATGCTTAAAAATCAAAGATATTAGAGAAGACAGATAAAATAATGGATGAGCTTAGAAAAAAATGCCAAACATAGGTAATAAAAAGAATCCATGAAACAGATCCAAGCAGAAATCCAATTTGTAATATCTAGGTCTTGGAAACTGTATATGTTCATCAACAAATAATTGGGTAAGGAAAATGCATTTATAAACAATGGAGTACTACCATGCCATAAAGAAGGGTATGCTTGAGGTATTCATAGGCAGATGCATGTAACTTGAGAGCATAATGTTAAGCAACATGAAACAGGCAAACAAGCTTAAATATCACATTGTTTTTCTTAGATGGTAAACTCAAATATATAGGTAGATAGGTAGATAGTGTCTTAGTTACATTTTACTTGTCGCTGACACAAAATACCTGATGCCCAAAGTTGGGAAAGGAAAGATTTCTTCCTTACAGTTTTTGGAGGTTTCAGTCCATACTCAGTTGGTTCCAAGGTGAGGTGGCATGGCGGGGCCGCAGTTCATGGCAGCTGCAAACAGCAAGAGAGAGACACACCTTCTTCCTGCCATTACATCACATCCTGGCTCCACCTTTAGGCAAGTGTAGCACTCACACCCCCAATCCAAGTGCTAGACAATGAATGCATCACAAATGCATAATGCAAAGGCATGAGGCTTGGGGGCCACTGACATAAACCATAATAGATAGGTAGATAGATAGATAGATAGATAGACAGACAGACAGACAGACAGACAGAGAAAGATCAAAGAGAAGATAGATGAATAGGAAGAGAGGAGAATTTCAAATAATTCTGCAAATTATCTATTCCCTTGTTTCAAAAATATTTTAAGATACATGCTAATTTGTTTCAATTATACTTCTAGTTTCTTTTTATTCATTGAAAAGAAAGGTTTGTCTTTTTATTTGTTTGTTTCTTCTTCACAAGAGAGTCTTTCTATGACTTGTACTCTGAGTAACATTGTGGCCATTCTTTTAAGATCATGATACATTGTATATTAACCATTGTTATTCTCTATAATTATTTTGTTAAGAAATTTTTTTCATAGAAGGATATTTTTAAATACTTTCTTTATTAATGTCTGTTTTATATTAAAATTTAAAACTATAAAAATAAAATAAATATTGTGTATATGTAAAGTATATATACTTTTGTGCTGAGATCCATATACATGATAAAATGATTACCACAGTAAAGCAAGTTACATATCCATCATCTCAAATAGTTACTCATTTGTGCACATGTGGTAAGAGCAGCTAATCTCATTAAGCAAAATTTCCAAATATAGCACACTATTATTAGCTATAGTCCTCATGTTACACATTAGATCTCAACTTCTTCATCCTACTTATCTGATACTTTCTTTAGATTCCTAAGATAAATGAAATTAGAACATAATTTTTCTTTCTGTATCTGAATTATTTCATTTAGGGTGCTTTTATCTTAAAGGTCACAAGGACCTTTTTCAATATTAAAAATATTTTTCCTGGGATTTTTTTTGTTGTTATATTGTTTTCAAAATATGGGAATTTTTGTACTTTTTATGTTACATTAAAGCAGTCTTTCCTCCCTCAAGATTGTTAGCATATAATTTTTAATAGTTTTGTTTATATAGTTTAGTATATCAGAAATTTACTCTTCTGAATGATATAACAAAATTCATTTCAGATATTCATTTTTTCCAATGCCTTGGTTACTCCCATCTTTCTTCCACTGTTGTGAAATGCCACTTTTTTCATATACCATATTTCCATGTGCATTTACTTTGGAATTCCATTGTTTTCCCTTGATCTATTCATTGTTTTGTATTAATAACACATGTTTTAGTCTATAGTTTTATATTATGTTTTTGTACCTGGTTCTCCATACACTTTTTTCCTAAAGTTTTACTTTATTACTTATCATATGAATCTTGAAACTGACTTGTCCAGTACATGAAAATTTCCTCTAGGATGTGTGTTTGAATTATATGGAATTTGTGTGTTAAATTGTAGGAGAATTTATTTATTTTCAATATGGAGATTGTTCAGCTGTGAATATAGTATTTCTCCAGGTTTCCTTCAAACCCTTTAGGATGATTTTATACATTTCTCCATAACACTCTTCTGCATTTTTGTTTGTTCCTGGGTACAGTTTTCTGTTGTTCTGATAAATTGGATTTCATATTTACTTACTTTTTTAATGAGTAAAATGGTACATAAGGAAGTATTTGACTTCTTTTTACTTAATTTTTTATAACTTCAACCTAACAGGAAAGTTGCTAGAATAGTACAAGGACTTTCCATTTGGGTATATTTCTGAGTTTTTTATACTTTTCCATTGTTTTATCTGCCTATTCCTATGCCACCTCATGCCATTTTAACCATAGAAGTTCTAGAGTATGTTTTAGTAACTGGTATTGGGCTAATCTCTTCTGTATTGCTCTTGGTTCTTGGCAGAAGTCTATTAGAAGAAAACTTCTGGCTACTGATTTTATTTAGTTTTCCTAAATAAATATTTCTGATTAATGTGGTCTTTTCTCTAGAACTGCAGTATGCTAACACTGTGATGCGCTTTGACTATGTCTGGCTTCGGGACCACTGCCGCTCAGCATCTTGCTACAACTCTAAAACTCACCAGCGCAGCCTGGACACTGCCAGTGTGGATTTATGTATCAAACCAAAGGCCATTCGTCTGGATGAAACCACACTTTTTTTCACTTGTAAGTGAACAGGATACCTGGTCACTTTTGGAGTAGTATCATAAAGAAAAATTATTTTGTGGGGAAAAAATTGTTTGCTCCCTTCCAAAATCAAGTATTCTTTTAGTTACTTTTTCCCCCTTGCTTTAGAAGCCTTCTTGAGAATCTTTTGTCCTCTTTATAGCTAATATTATATTTAATGTTGAAACTGAAAATGTTGGCCATTTATACATCTTCTTTTTAAAAATTTCTATTTAGACCTATTGCTCATTTTGGAAAGAAAAACACTAGACATAGATCACTAGAGCAGAAAGCCTAGAAACAAATCCTCACAAATATATTAAATTTTCTGTAGCAAATGTACAAAAACTATTAAATGGAGAAAGTATAATCTTTCCAACATTTGATGTTGGAGCAATTGTATACCCACAGAAAGAGAAAGGAGTAACCTTGACCTAAGCCTCTCATTTTATATAATAATAAATGTAGCATAGATTCTGGGTTTAAATATGAAACAAAACTATAGAATTTATAGAAAAAAAACTTAGGAGAATATATTCAGGTCCTAACCTGGACAAGGACTAAATACCATAATTCTAAACTCAGCAGAAAAACAAAGAATCAAATTAGAAAACAGATAAAAGTGATGCACAGACATTTTATTTAGTAGGATACACAAATGGCAAATAAACACATGAAAAGATTTTCCTCATCACTAACCATTAGATAAATGAATGTATCACAGTAAGATTTTATTACACACCTATCAAAACAACTAAAATAAAAAATTATAACATCAAATGCTAGAGAAGATAAAGAGAAATTCTTTTAGTTATATACTGCTGATAGGATTGCAAAATGTTAGTTTCCTAACACAATCACTAAAGGAAAACTTGGGGAGTTTCTTAGAAAATTAAGCATATAGTCACCACGCAACCCAGATACCACACTGTTGAGCATTTATCCAAAGGATATCAAAAACTATACAGTATTTACCTAAAAAAATGTGTACATGAATTTTCATGTCAGCCTCACTTGTAACAGTGAAGAACTGCAAAGTACCCCATGGGTGAATGACTAAACAAACTACTGTAGTAGAATATTACTTAACAATAAAAATACAAATGCTCTTAACACATACGATAATTTAGAAGAATCTCAGTGAAATCATGCTGGAAAAAAAGCCAACCTGCATGACCCAGTTATGTAACATTCATGAAGTAACATAGTTATACAGATATGAAACATATTACAGTAGTACCTTAGTTCACAAACTTCTTTCCACAATTCTGGTTGCAAACCAAATTGGACAAGTACTTGTCTAACAGTTTCAGTCCATGGTCAGGGGCTCCAAGACAGAAAAGGCATGGTAGAAGAGTCTGGTGGGAGAAAATTGCTCATGTCATGGAAGTCAAGAAACAGAACAAAGTGAGGAGTGCGAGAGGGTAGATATAAACTTCATAGTTAGCTGTCTGTGAACTGCCTCTTCCAAACAGGCCTCATTTCCTAATCACATTCAGTTCTGGACTATTCACTGAATTAACCTACTGATGAAGATAGTATCTCCATGATCCAATCACCTTCCAAAAGCCCCTACTCTGAATGCATGAGGCCTAAACCCTAGATCTAGATCTAAACCCTAACAGATGTTAACATTGGGAGAGGACAGCAAAGAGTGCAAGGGACTTCCCTGTACATTGCTTTAAAACATCCTGTAAAGCTACAATTTCCAAATAAAATGTTAAAGAAAGCATTGGAAGAAAAAGAGTTTATAATCAATACACTATTAATTTTTCTATAGTAAAAAAACATATCAGAGAAAGATTTATTTAAAAAAATACAATGGCAAAATATTTTCAAAATGTATGACAAAGGCCATTCATGGACTGTGGGGGGAAAGAACAAGGCCTTACCAAGAAGCAAACCCTCCGTGCAAACAAGCACCATGCACAGGATACTACCAGTGTAGGACAGCCAGACCCCACCCCCTTCTGGCATGTGGGCTGGCAAACAAGAAAAACCAACCCCTCCAGCCCTGTAAGTGACCAATTGATCTAGAGAAACAGGCTGCGATCATAGCTATTGAGGTGAAATGCAATTTGATGCTTGTAGTGTTTGGTGTTTCACTGACCTTGCAGGTGTATGGCCAGTGGTCTGATCATCTATTCAGAGCATAGTGGTATACAGTGTGGCATTTAGGGGTATCTCCTTCTGAGGGCGGTAACCATTAATTCCTTATTGTCTTGTTTTGAAGTCTTGTATCATTTTCATTGTTTTGTTGGGTTGGGGTTTGTTCTGTTTTGTTTTAATTTTTCTTGGTTATGATTTCTGAATTGTTTACACTAAGTGCGATTTCTTATCAAGAGAAGGGAAGGAAAAGGAGAGAGAGGGGAAAAAGAGAGATAAGACACATAGCTTTTTATTACTCCTGCTGCCTCCATTGCTTATCCAAATGATTTTCTAGAGCATTTGGGGATTGGAAGAGGCTAGTCACTAGGAGTTGGCCTTTCTTTTGCACACTGGGCAAAGGCACTTATGAAGACAATTTATCATGTTGTAATAATGAAAATTTTATCAGATATTATGTTATTAGACAAAAATGCTATAGACCATTTAGAAGAGGAAGATAGCATGGAATATTATTGCTTGGACCAAGAAGATAGAGTTCTAGTTCTATCTGTGGTACAGTTTAAGTAGCTTTGAATTTGGTAAAGTCTGTGCAAATATTACAAAATTCAAAGAACTCCAAATATGCAATATTTCTGGTCCCAAGAACTTTGGGTAATGATACTCAACACTAACTGACTTTTTCAACATATGTAAAATAAATATTAGTCTCTTCTATCTGAAATATTCTAAGTTCATTTGTAGGCAGGCGATGGGAAATGAGGGCAAGGGGGATAGTGCTAAGTAGGTGAAAAACCTACTTAGATTATAATTCTTTGACTACTTGATGAATATTGCAGAAAGTTATTTGCTGTATACCCATGATTCTATAAATTTATTTACCTTTTTGGAAGACTTATCCATTTGTTCGCTCATTTATTCATACATACCAATCAACCCACAAATGTTTCTCTCTCAGAAGTATTCTAGTTACTCATTGTACTCTGATTCCATAAACAATACAGTACTGGGTACAATATAGTACTGGGTAATCAGTAAATTATTGACAGTGTTTGTAATTATTATTTTAACAACTTCTTTTCCTTAAAAAGGGCCAGATGGTCATGTGACTAAATATGATTTGGATTGGCTGGTGAAAAATAGCTACGAAGGGCAGAAACAAAAGGTTATCCAGCCTAGAATATTATGGAATGCTGAGGTCTACCAGCAAGCCCAAGTTCCATCTGTAGATTTCCAGAGTTTCTTAGAAACCAAAGAGGGACTGAAGATGTTTCTACAAAACTTTCTGCTTTATGGAATTTCATTTGTAGAAAATGTCCCTCCCACTCAAGAGCACACAGAGAAGTTGGCAGAAAGGATCAGCTTGATCAGGTAATTTATTGGTTTCCTGAAATCCATGATAGTTAATTTCCAGAATATGAGCACCAATAACAAATATAAAAGGTATGGTTACTTTTGTTTTCAATTCAGAATACCTACAGCCTAAATAACAGCACTATCACTTGCAGTGCTTTATAATGATGACTAGATTTCTCATCTTTAAAGATACTTAAATGTTAAATTTAATGAAGACTTTAAAATTATTGGTATATATTTTTTTCTAACCTAACAATCCTTGAAGTGAGAGTTACCATTGTAAGTTAGAAAGAGCACTAACTGTAAGTAACAAGAACTAGGTTGAGGTCTGAGTTCTGCCATCAAGCTGTTATGTGACCATAGGCAAATTCATTACACATACACATACATACAAACACACACATGCACACACATACACACATACACTCGCCCCTCCATTTTCCCATCTTTTCAATGGAAGATTGAATACGGTGCCTGAAAATTATACAATTTTGACCTTCTGTGGTTCCTAGGACTTGATTCAGAGATTGACAGTAAATAAACACTACATATCATTTAACCACCACTTCTCACATCCATTATTTTGTTTTGGTTATTATAATAATTCTGAAATTATGTTTCATCACCTGTTCTACTGATAAGGCATCTGTTTCTAAGACACAATAAGTGGCTTGCCCAAGATTTCCCTGATAGTAAGATGTAAAGCTGACATTTAAATAGCTAAGGTTAAACAGTATTCTTTTCATTACCATTCTACTTTTCTAGTTGGCATATAGATAGATCTTCTATGGTATTAAATGTGAAATAAACCTAATTTATTTTAATTAATAAAACCCAGATATACTTGATTGTGTAACAGATATTATGTTGGGTCATTTCCCCTGGTAGAGCATAATCAATATGATTTGTGAGCCATTCGGTTTGAAGCAGTTTGAGAACTTTAGAATAGAAGAAACTGTGCTGGTAAGCAATAAATTGAGAGGGATTTAGAACTTTTCATTGAAAAGGAAGAACATTCCTTGTTTGGACTTCTGCATTCAGAGAATAAAAACTCTGAAAGCTAAAGAAATTGTGACTTTTAAATCAGATCTGAGCTCACCACAAAAATAATTATAAAATCAAAATTTATGATGCATGCCTAAAGGAGAAATGCAACAATACAGCAATTCACACTGAATACTTGTAACATAAACTATCCTTTTCTCTTTTCCTTATTTTTCCATGTCCAAAAGATAAGTGAAGATCTACATTAATCACTTCTATGTCATATGAAGAATATGGAAATGTTTCATTTCAGTCCTGAAAATTGAATTATCCAAGATATTAGAAAATTAACACTATTATTGAAAAATAAGAATATTAATAAAAGACAAGTTTTTTTTTATTAAGTAAAAACATCACCTCTAGAAGTAGCTACATCATCTTTTTCTATGAAAGGAAGGTAAGCACAGGGAATAACCTTGAATGTGAAGGCTATTAAAAGTAAGCATATAAACAAAGTAGAGTAAGTCCCTTAACTTTCAGAATACATTATACTTACACAGTTTCCCCCTCAACTTCCTAGGATATTAACCAGTGGCAGAATTGTCAATACCTATGTTGTGTTTAGCTATCAATTTCACTTTATGGATGGAAATCTGAAAAACAAAATCAATTTTTATTTGTGAACAACTAAAAAAGGATTGGAAATAGTTTTGAAAAATAAGAAAAAATTCAAATATCTTATAGGACTTTTCTATTGACAGAGAAACCATCTATGGCAAGATGTGGTATTTCACTTCAGATTTCTCCAGAGGTGACACTGCATATACCAAACTAGCTCTGGATCGGCACACTGACACTACCTATTTTCAAGAACCCTGTGGGTAGGTGGATTATGACTTCTACAGCATAGTTACACGGGATGGTTTTAAGTACTTTCTTAATAACTTCCTATTCTATTGGAACCAAGATCACATCTACTGCTGTAGATTTGTACGGTTGTTTCTCTCTCTTTCCCCAGAAATATGATCATTTTGAAATACTTAGCTCAGTCTTCTTTACACTCATAAGAATAATTTTTTAAGTGATTGAAACCCCAACTTACTATGTAAATGTGGCCTTAATTTTGTTAACTTACATTTTTTCTCAAAATCATTATAACTTGCCAAGAAAGTATTAGTTAATCATTAGTTTTGGAATTTTACAGCTTTCTTGTCTTTGGTTATCATTTTGCAAAGGAACCAGTCCTGAAAACACTGTTGTTTTGAATATGGTATAAAGAGGAATTTAAATCTGACATACAAGAAGTTGGAGAGGGGAAAGGCAGAAAAAAAATCACCTTTTCCACATTGAATGAGTAGCTTAACTTTCTTACCATTTGCTACTTATAAGAGGGACCTCTGTGGTTTTTATTTTATTGTTGTTAATCTTGCTCCTGAAACAGATCATGAGTGTGAGACAAATATCAATAAAGCGAATGTACTGGACTAACAAAGAGAGTAGAGGAGGGTGATGATAGACAATCAGTTGGGCCAGGAGTTTAGCTTAGCAGTGTAAGTGCCTGCCCAGCAAGCACCTCGTCATGAGTTCAATCCCCAGTACCAAAAACAAAAACTATCACTCAAGTGATATACAATCAATTATGTTTACATTTATTGAAAGAGTTTAGAGTTGAAGAATGTTTGGCTCAGGAAAGGAAAAATAAATCAGCTTTCAGGTATCCTGCCCAACATTATCAATAAATGGAGAGACCAACAACACTGCATCTTAACACTAGGAAACACACAAAAAAATAAGGAAATGAAATGAGAAGCATCAGGCCTGGGGCTGAGGTTCAAATACTGACTAGCTCTTCCTTCTATGACCAGTGCCAGAGATTAGCAACCATTCCTTAATTTTACCCTTTCTAATCAATAGCAAAGACCAAGGAGAACTGTCAGTAATAATGGCTAAGAGTAAAGGCAACAACCCGCCCTAGATTTGCATCCTAGCCTGAATATGTATTATTAGCTTTGTAATCTTGGACAAGTTAAATTTTCTGTGAAATTTTTAGGTCTGAATTATTTAAGAGCCAAAGGTGCTTAACTCAAGAAAGAGGTAGATTTTGATCTAAGTTGTTTCTGGTTTCCAAGTTTCTTGTACGCTTTCTTCCTTCCTGTCTGTCTTCCACACTATAACCATGATCAATTTTTTATAATGTTAAAGTGACCTTAGAATTTCACAGCTTAAGATCATTCTATGTTCTCTACACTAATAGAAGCTTCTTGCTCTCATTAAATATATATTTTTTTCTGTACTGGAGGTTGAACCCAGGGCCTTTGCACTGAGCTATGTTCCCAGACTTTTTTTTTTTTTATTTTTTGTTTTTACACAGGGTCATGTTAAGTCATTTAATTGCCCAGGCCAGGCTCAAATTTGAGATCTTCCTACTTCAGCCTCCCAGAGTACTGAGATTGCAAGCATACGTCACCACACACAGCTCCACTTTGTTTAGATCAGTATAGTTGTTCACAATTTTTCTCTGTCTGGAATGCTCTCTCCTCATTTTGATCTTCCAGTCTATTCTTGATTTTTCTTTAATATTAGGTAAAGCCATCCTCTTCTCCCCTCAAACATTCCTTTGTACAACACCCCACTAGAACAGATTATTTCTTTTTATGGGTCTCACTATGTTTTGTGTACAACTGTGTTATTGTGCTTATCCTATCTTATTGGTACTGGCCTTGTCTCTTCTTACTAGAAACAGAAGCTGTATCTTATTCCTGCTTATATTCCCAAGGCCTGGCATGTAGAGGCTTCAATACTTGTAAAATATATTTAGAAGAAACTTATACTGGCATTTATATTTCAAAGTATAAGAATGGTGCAACTAATTATAAGGAGAAAGCAATTAGGAAATGATTTTTCTTCCTGAAAATAAAATATCACAGTAGGTTCAATAATTGTTTGTTACATAATATTCTAGAAATTTAATATATTCTCTTTTATCCAGTAAACATAAGAATTTTCTTTTCTCTCTTTAGCATTCAAGTGTTTCACTGTCTTAAGCATGAAGGAACAGGTGGCAGGACACTGTTAGTAGATGGATTCTATGCAGCAGAACAGGTACTTCAAAAGGCACCTGAGGAATTTGAGCTCCTCAGCAAAGTGCCATTGAAGCATGAATATATTGAAAATGTTGGAGAATGTCACAACCACATGATTGGGGTTGGGCCAGTCTTAAATATCTACCCATGGAATAAAGAGCTGTATTTGATCAGGTAAGTTCCAAAGAACCATCCTCCAGTGTTATGTATTTGCCAAACATTAAGCTTCTAATATGATGATAATTCCTAAGATCTTGTTATCTGGCACATTTTAACCTTACTATTCTATAGTTTTTTATTATAGAACAATTTATAGTGTTACAGTTCCCATGGAAAAATAAATAGGTCAGCAGACAAAGAATTCTTCATTTGGATATGGGCAAATATTGGAGATAGTATTTTTAAAATGAAAACATCTATTAAAATCAAGTTATTAAATTGTCCTCAGTAATCATATAGGTAGGCTACTTTAAGGCATGATGTTAACAATGTTAACAACTTCAGCTCAGACTTTTACAAAAACTCTTTGCTGGGATATCCAATTGCTTTGGGGATATCACCAGCTAAATATTTATAAAATCATAAAATATGTTATACTAAAAACTGAATTCATCATCTCCACTCATTTTAAGCCTGTCCCTTCTCTTGTTTCCCTATATTTTAGTGAATGACACCATCATCTACCATGTTTTCCAAATCTAAAAATCCAAAAGTCATCTTTAACTTTTTCCTCTCTCTCCTATTATGCAACTAATATCATCAACTCTACCTCCTAAATTTTTCTCAAACTATCCATTGCTTTATATTCACAATGACACTTTTTTTGCAAGACCACTGTTACCTCTCTTATGGGCCATCCTCAAAGTCTTGTAATTGGTCTCCTGGCTTCCACCATGAACCGCCTTCTATTCATTTTTGTGGTAGGGCCAGAGCATTTTTTCTGAAACACAAGTCTTACTTTGTAATTTCCCTGCTAAGATCTTGCTCCATCTCCTCAGCGTCTTTCACAGAAAGACCAGAGTCATTCTTATGACTTACAGAGTACTACACAATCAGATCCTTTCTTATTCTTTTAGCATCATCCCATACGATTCATGTTTTCCACACACATTCTGTCCTAGATATACTAAACCACTTTAGGTTCTGGAGCCTATTATTTTCCATCTTGCAGCTGGAGTTTTTCTTAGACTCTTTTGCATTTGAATTACCCTTTTTTAATTACGCCAAACTCCTACTGTGCATTAGTTGAATTTACTCAAAAAATATTCTTGCACATTTACCAAGAGCCAAGAACTGTTTTTGACCCTGGAGATGCAATTGTCAGTAAAACATACAAAAGTTTCAGGCCCTCAGCAGGAGGGGTAGATAAAGCAAACAAGGAGTTACAGAGGCAGCATAAAAATGGTTACAAAGCTTCACTAGACAAAGAGTACTAACTTGGTAATCAGAAAGAATTCAATATAAAATCTTGACAGCCACCCATTGATTGGTGGCCTTGGGTAAGTCATGTTACCTGTTGGTCATGAGTTTCCAGTTACAAAACCCATTATTGTGAAGATAAAAATAAACTGTTGGCCTTACCTTTGTCCCTAGCTTGTACAAAGAGCTACATCAATACTAATTCACTTTCATTTGAGTAAGTTCCTTTGAGAAACTCTCCCTCAGTCATCTCTTGTATACCCACTTCCAAAACCAATGAGAAGATACTCAGTAATTTTGCTATATATTATTATGGACATTTTTAAATATACAAAATGTTGAAAGCAATTAACAGGGAAAGACCAGAGACTTGCCACCTAGGTTCTATCATTAAGATATTACTGTATTTGTTTTATCATCTTCTCCAATTATCTTTCCATCTATCCATCAGGTAAACACATTTTGATGCATTTTAAAGTACATTGCACATATAAGTACATGTAACTCTAAAATAATTTAACATTTATATTAAATAAAGTTCAATATTTCTTTGTAGTTTTATTGTCTTGAGCTAAAATTTTTAAGTATTTTTAAGTATTAAAAATATTAAAAATATACTGAGTTTTGAACAAATGTATTTGTCACCTGGATGAACCAAATGCATATCAATAAATAAAATATTACCTTCATATTTCTACTCAGTCAAACCCTGCAGATATACCCCAGAGGAAATCACTTTTGACTTTTTAGCCACTATAGATTAGTTTTGCCTATTCTGGAATTAATATATTCTTTTATGAGTAAAAATATGAAATGTTTCTAGTTTGGTGTTATTATGAATAAAAGTACTATAAATATTCATGTAAAGGTGCTTTGTGAATATGCATTTTCACTTCACTCATGTAAACACCTAGAAATGGAAATGTTAGGTCATGAAATCCATAGATGTTTCATTTCATAAGCAGTCACAACACATTTCACCAAAGTAAAGGTACCATTTTACACTATTATCAACAATATATGAGAATTGTATCTGCTCTGCTTACCTGCCAATATTTGGTGTTCTCTGTATTACTAATTTTAGCCATGATAATGAGTACCTTCTTAAGGTTTTCATTTGAATTTTTTCTAATGAATAAAGATGTTGAGTATCTTTTCATGTATTCATTGTCGATTCATACATCTTTCTATTTATTCAGTTACTTTATTTTACTTAATTGACAAGTAATTAGATAGATAGATAGATAGATGATAGATATTATGTGCAGTGTGTTGTTTTAAAATATGAATATATTGTGCAGTGACTATATTGCAATTTTTGAATATCCAATACATTGATATTAACTATACTTTCCATAATAGTCAATAGAACTCTTGAATTTAGTCCTGTCTGACTTGAAATGTTGTATTCTTTGACCAATATCTTCTCAAACCCTATTTTCCATTCTCACCAACCATGTAAAGATTTCTCTTTTTTTAGGATAGCTCTTCTGTCCAGAGTAAAATGGAATCTCAGAGTTGTTTTTATTTGCATTACCCTAATAGTTAAAGATAATGAACATTCTTCATGTATTTATTGGCCATTTGTACTTCTTTTGAAAGATGTCTATTTAGTTCATTAGTTCACATTTTGGGTCATTTTTTCAGAGTGAGGATTTTTAATTATTTTTGTATTCTAAGTACTAGTTCTCTATCAGGATAGTAGCTAGGGGGAAAAAATTTCCATTGTATAGTCTTTTCACTCTGTTAATGGTTAATATATGGTCTATTTTAGAGAATGTCCCATGTGTGACTGAGAAGAATGTGTATTCTGATGTGGTTGGGTGGAACACTGTAAACATCCACTAAGTCTATTTGTTCACAGGTGTGATTCAGTTCTGTTATTTCTTTGCTGACTTTTTGCCTAGCTGATCTATCTCTTTGTGACAGTGGGGGTATTAAAGTCTCCTATTACAATTGTGTTCTTGTGTATTTGGTTTTTCATGTCCATTAGGATTTGTCTTATATAGTTGGGTGCTCCTGTGTTTGGTGCATATATGTTTATAATTGTTAGTTCTTCCTCTTGTAGTTTTCCACTTACAAGTATGTAGTGACCTTCTTTATCGCTTTTAATCCTTTTAAGTTTGAAGCTCACTTTGTCTGCAAACAGAATAGCTACCCCTACTTTTTTCTGGGTTCCTGTTGCATGGAATGCTGTTTTGTATCCTTTAACTTTTAGTCTATGAGTTTGTTTTTGAGCCAGATGTATTTCTTGGATACAGCATATTGTGGGGTCCTGTTTCTTGATCCATTCTGTCAACCTGCTTCTTTTGATCAGTGAATTAAGCCCATTTACATTTATGGTTATTACTGATATGTATTGACTTGGCTTTGCCATATTGTGTTCCTGTGGTTGGTTCCCCACTTTCCTCCCTTGTTTAATTTCTTGTCCAGTCTGGTGGTTTCTTTCTGTTGTTGCTCTGGAGATTGTGGTCATTTTTATCTCTTTCTAGTATGTCTTTCAATACTCCTTCTAGAGTTGGTTTGGTAGATATGAATTTCTTCAGTTGTTCTTTGTCATGGAAGTATCTTGTTTCCCCATTAAATTTGAAAGACAGTTTTGCTGGGTACATCAGTCTGGGTTGAAAGTTGTTTTCTTTTAGGACTTGAACTATTTCACAAACTTGTCTTAACCTGAAGGTTTGTGCTGAGAAGTCTGCCATGATTCTGATAGGCTTTCCGTGATAGGTGATTTGTGTCTTTTCTCTAACAGCTCTCAGTATTCTGTTTTTATGTTGTATGTCTGAAATATTTATTATTATATGTGTGGGTGTAGATTTATGTTGGTTATGACTGTTTGGTGTTCTATATGCCTCACTTATTTGTATGTCAGGTTTTTCCCTATGTTTGGGAAATTTTCCATAATTACTTCTGTGAATAGCTTAGTTAAGTCCTTTGCATTGTCTCCTGCCTCCTCACTGATGCCTGTTAGCCTTACATTGTTTCTCTTGGCATCATCTTGAAGCTGTTGATTGTCATTTCATGCTGCTTTGTTGTTTTTATAAGTTCTATCTTTTCCTGGTTGTTAACTGTGATCCTATCCTCAAGGTCTGAAATTCTATCCTCAGCTTCATTTAAATGGTTTTGCCAGCTTTCAATAGTTTTTTGTTTCTTGGATATCTCACGTTTCATGGATTCTGCTTGTTTTCCTTGTTCATTCAAGGTTTCAATCAATTTCCCATGCTCCTGTATTTTTTTTATCTATTTCTTCCCTGGCTATGTTGAGCAAATCCTTTACTAAGGTTGTTACTTCTGTCTTTACGTAAGCCTTTACTTCAATTTGATTTCCTCTATAGCCTCACAGATTTGTTTCTTTACTTCATTTGCTGTCTTTTCAGAGGTTTCTGGTGTATGACTGTGAAAGTCCTCCATTTCTCTGTCATCTGTTCTTGCACCTGATGGACTAGATGTTTGAGACTGCATTTTGGTTTTTCGTTTTGTCATTTTCACCTTCTGGGCCAATATCTGGTTATATAGTCCCAATAGTCACAACTGTCAGCAGTGTACCTCCTGGAGTCCTACTCTGTGGTTGATGTCCACCCAGTTGTTGGGTACATAGTGACCAGAACCTACCAGGGTGTTCTGTCTGGGCGAGGGGCCACCCAGTCTCCCACTGAACCAGCACTGTCAATCCACCTCAGTTCAATGCTTCTGTGTGGAGCTGTGGTAGTGGTAGGGGGGAGTAATGGGCAAGCACACCCAGCAGCATGAGCCAGGACAGAGTTGGTGGTCTCCTCTGTGCGGCACCTTCCTCCTTGCTGCACGGTGGTGGCAAGGCAGCCACAGGGGCTCAGGCCAGCTGAAGCCAGGATGGAGCTCAGCCACTTAATCCCCATGGCACCTTCCTCTAGGCTGTGGCAGTGGGGGAGGGCAGCAGTGGGCAAGCATGCCCAGCAGCACAAGCCAAGGCAGAGCTCGGTGGTCTCCTCTGCGCAGCACCTTTCTCCGTGCTTCTACAATGACCTTGAGGAGGCCAGAGGTGTGCAGGCCAGCTCAGCAGCATGAGCCAGAGCGGGCCTCAGACACTTACTCCATGTGGCGCCTTCCTCTAGTCTCTGTTAATGGTTTATTTTGCTGTGAAGAAGCTTTTTAATTCGATGTAATTTCATAGGTTTATTTTTTTAAATATTTTTTCCTGTGTTATTGGAATTTTCTATTTAGGAAGTTTTTGCTGTACCTATGGCTTCAAGTATTTTCCCTATGTTATCTTCTAACAGTTTTGAAGTATGTCTTTATATGTTGTTGGCTCATTTTTATTTTATTTTAGTATGTGGTGAATGATATGGGTGTAGTTTCAATCTTCTGCATATGGATAACAGCTTTCCCAGTACCATTTGTTAAAGAGACTATCTTCTTTCCACTATATGTTTTTGGCCCTTTTGCTGAAAACCAGATGACTGAAGTTGCATGTGGGTTTCTGTGTCTTCTGTTCTGTTTCATTGGTCTACATGTCTATTTTTATACCAGTACCATGCTATCTTTATTAATACAGCTTTATAGTATAACTTGAAATTCAATATTGTGATACAGGATTACTTCAGCTATTTGAGGTCTTTTCTGGTTCCAAATGAATTTCTTTTTTTTATTTCTGTGAAGAATGGTGTTGGTATTTTAATGGTTATTGTATTAAATCAATTGATTTAATGATATTGGCTCATGTGACACGATGATTTTGGTTGTGGATTTGTTACATATGACTTTTATCAGTTTGAGTTAAGGTCTTTCTAAACCTATTTTCATCACTGTTTTTATCATGAAGGAATGTTGGAATTTTCTGCATCCATTCAGATGATCCTGTGATTTTTACCCTTGACACTGTTTGTGTGGTGGACTGTATTTATTGATTTACATATATTGAAGCATCTTTTCATCCCTGAGGTGAAGCCAACTTACTGATACCGCATAATCTTTTTAATGAACTTTTAAATTCTGTTTGCATCTTACTGAAGTATTTTGCATCTAGGTCATTCATGATGTTGGCCTATAATTGTATGTGTGTGTGTATGTGTTTGTGTGCACGTGCACATGCGTGCATGCATGTCTGTCCTTAACCAATTTTGGCCTGAGGGAAAAGATGGCTTCAAAAATGAGTTTGTAAATATTTCTTCCTTTTCAATTTCATGAAAAAGTCTGAAGAATATTGACATTTGTTCACTTATAAAGTTCTGGTAAAATTCAGTGGTAAATCCATAAGGTCTTGGACATTTGGTTGGTACAGCATTTATCACTGCACCATTTTAATTGCTTGTTTTGGTCTGTTCAGGATTTGTGTATTTTCCTATTTCAATTTTGGTAATTCATGTGTGTCAAGGAATTTATCAATTTCTTAGAAATTGTCCAATTTATTGGAATATCATCATTCAAAATAGTGTCTAATATACCTCTGTATTTCAGTGGTTTCTGCAGTAATTTTGTCTTTTTATTTCTAATTTTATAGATGTGGCACTTTTCTGTCTTTTGGTAAGTGTGGCTAAGGTTTATCAGTCTTTTTTATCTTTTCAAAGAACCAACTATTTCATGGATCTTTTGTATTATTTTTCTTCTCAATTTTATTAATTTCAATTCTGATCTTTATTAATTCTTTTCTTCTATTGGTTTTGAGATTGCATTGTTTTTGCTTTTCTATGACCTTGAGGTGCTCATTAGGCTATTTATATGATTTTCTCTGCTTTTCTAATGTAGGCACTCACAGCTATAAACTTTTCTCTTAGAACTGCTTTTATTGTTTCCCACAGATTCTGATGTGTTGTATTTCCATTATCATTTGAGCCTAGTAATTTTTTCTGGCATTGGGATTGAAACCAGGTCCTTTGCCCTGAGCTACATTCCCAACTCTTTATTCTTCTTAAGAGTGTCTCACTAAGTGCTGAGTTTCCCAGGCTAGGCTCAAGCTTTCCATTCTCCTGCCTCAGCCTCTAAGAATGCTAGGATAATAGATGTTAACTACTATACCAAGCTAATTCTATGAAATTTTAAATTTTTCTTGTGATTTGTTCAGTAAGCCATTGATTATTCAAAAGTGTTATTCAACCTTCATATGTTTATGTGTTTTTGTGGTTTCTTTTGCCGTTGGTTTCTAGTTTCATTTCATTGTGGTCTCCTGGGATGAATTAGATTACTTCAATTCTTTTGTACATACTTAAGTGATCCGGCCCACGGATCAGTCCGTGGGTCTCACCTGGAGGGGGAACGGGGATGGTGGGCAGGGCAAGAGGAAAGAGAGACGGAGACAAGTTGAGCAGTTCCAATCAAGTCTCGTTTATTGAGGAAGTGAACATGGTTTATATAGGGTGAGGGCAGGAAGTTGTCATCAGGCAGAGATGTTGTGGAGAGACCGGATAGGTCACAGTCATGTCCGGCCAGGCAGAGAAGATCATGGGTAATGTAGGCAGACACACCAAATGCCCACAGGAGGGCGGGATGGGGCAGCAGCAGTGAGGCTATCACGCCGCTCCCTACACTTAAGGGCCTAAACTATGGCTTATTTTGCAGAAAGCTAGGTAAGCTACAAAAAAGAATGTACATCCTGCTGTTGTATGAAATGTTCTTTAGATATCTGTTAAATCCATTTGTCTTATGATGTAGTTTAACTCGCGTTTCTTTACTGATATATTGTCTATTTGTTAGAAGGAGTATTAAATCCCCCAACCATGATTGTATTGGTATCTATCTGTTATGTCAAGTAGTTTTTGTTTTATGAAATTGGATACACCAATCTTCTGTACATATATATTTAAAATTGTTATTCCTATTGGCTAATTGTTCCCTTAACAATATGCAGTGACCATCTTTGTCTCCTGACAAGTTTTGCTTTGAAATTAAACTTTGTTAGAAATTAGATTAGTTACTCCTGCTTACTTTCAGGTTTCAACATCTTGAAGTAGCATTTTTTATACTTTCAGAGTATGTGCATCCTTGTGGATGAAGTGTGCCTCTTGCAGATTAGGATTTTTTTTAAATCTAGTCTGCCAATCTTTATTTATTGAAGAGTGAAGAATGTTTACATTGACTGTTATTACTCACAGGTTTATACTGATTCTTGTTATATGGTTTTATCAGTGCTTGATTTGTTTCTGTTATCCTTTTGTGTAGCACCTATCCCAGTGGGATTTATTCTTTCTCTTGGACTCTTGGATGGTTTTGTCCAACTTATCTTCACTTAGATCCCCTTAACTATTTTCTGTAGTATTGCTTGATGACCACGAATGTCTTTAGTTTATCCTTATCGTGGAAGTTATTTTTCCTTTGATTTTAAAGAATAGTCTTGCATAATATAATCTGTTTTAGTAATTATTTTCTTTTAGGACTTGGAAAAATTCACTCCAACTTATCCAGCCTTTAAGGTTTTGTGGAGAAATATGCCAAAAATTAAAGGTTTGTCCTTATAGGTGATTCGATGCTTCTCTTTAAACAACTTTTAGGATTCTCTGTACTTGAGCTTCAAGCATTTTGACTCCAATCTGTCATGGGAATGGTTCTGTTATCTTTTCTATTGCTGAGAAACAAAATCTAACACCCTAAATTTTAAAAAGGAAAGATTTAATTTAATTTAACTCTTTTGGGATGCCTCTACTCTCTGTCTGTGGCTTTCTTTGGCAGACATTGCATGCTCCTCACATCTCCAACTTTCTGAAGTTCCCATTGCACCTTCAGCTTTATAGTCACACCTTTGTATATTTCCCTCTCAGGGGCTCCTTGCCTGGTCTCCAAGGCCTTCCTTTGAAAACTGCAAGGAAACCTCTAGGACACAACATTTGTATTTCACATGCCAGTGAAATCAGCATCATATAGATGGTGCTAAGATCATTCCCCAGCTCTAGCAGTAGCTGACACCCTTGGACCACAGCTATACCAGCCTTTGAGTGCCTGGATGGCTGAACATGATGAAATGAATCACAGGGAACCATTTCCTTAGCCACCCTTCTTGAACAAGGTGCTCAGGAGCTCTCTTCACAAATGGAATGTTGGCTTTTTGCATTCTTGAGAATGCAATGGATGGGATCTTGCTGATTCTTGAGGTGAACTCAATCCATCTTCATTCTTGTCCCAGTACAAAGTTACTGGTTTCTTTTAATGATATGAATCTCTTCAGCAACCATATTACTTTAGGCCCCAACTTTATGTGATCCCATTTTGTACAAAATTAAAGTTTTCTAAATTTTTCTATTCCACTCTTTGCCCCCAATTCTTTCTAAAAATCTGACTAAAAGCATCCAGCAGTACCTATGCCACAGCCTGAATGTTGTGCTGTTTTTAATGTCCTCCACTAGATCAGCTAGTCTACCACCCTTAATCTCAATCTCTCACAAAGTATCAGGACATGCACCAAATATAGATAATTTTTTAACCTGTGTATAATAAAATGACCTCCACTTCAATTGCCAATGGAGCCCTTATTGCCAATAAATCCTATCCAGCCTGACCTTTACAGTTTGTTTTCTTATTGTTATGAGCTGGATCTGGGGGTCTGTGAGTCTGAAATAAGAAATTTAACCCATCTTTTTAAAATAAGTATGTAGGTTTGCTGATTCTCATCATGAGAAAAGAATTTTTAGGACAAGTTAGTAAAAAAGGCATGAGAAAGATTTATTAGAGGTAGATATAGGACACACTCAAGAGCAGAGTGTAGGTATTTAAAGAAATGAGGCACATTACAAGCCAAGATGCATCACATGTAAAGGCTGTTTTTAATATAGGTGATCTCAGATGTGTATTCTCACTGTCTGTTAGGAACAATGTAAGCCATGTATATGAGTTTAAAGTGGAGATGTTAGGACATGTTTCTAAGGTAGCTATTTTCAGCTTCCAGAGGAAAAGGCAATTTGTAGGTGAAAAGAATCCAGTGCCCAGATTACAGACCATTATTGTAAGGAGTCTTTAGGAATTTAACACTGTTCTTTCTAAGGATTGGGGAGTCACATACTAAGGTGACTTCTAGAAGCAGGAAACAAGCTTGTCTTAAAGCTGTAGTTTTTCTTAAAAGTACAGTTTAAAATGTTTGATTTCTTTGTTTCCTTTTTACCTAGTTTTATTTCTTCTAGTGTACCTCATTAACAGCATGCTGGTTTTCTGTGGTCTAAACAGAATCACTTGCTTACAGCATTCCAAGGAATTTCTAGCTGACATCTCCAACTGCTTTCAAATTGCTCCTGAAAACTAATTTGAAAGGCTACTGAGCCACATGAGAATGTATAGTCACAGCAACAAACTCACTTCTCTGGTGCCAATTTTATGCATTATTCAGCTTTCTTATTGCTAAGACACAATACTTAACACAATTTTGAAGGGAGCCAGTTTTTAATTTGAGACATAGTCTCAGGATTCAGTCCATGATTGGTGGGCTCCAAGGTAGAAACTTCATAGCAGAATGGTGTACCAGAGCAAAGCTGCATAGTTCATGGCATCTGGGAAGCAGAGCAGGGCAACAATGCCAGGGAGGAAAGGGACAAGGGGACCAGATGTAGACCCCAAAATCAAGCTTCTATGACCCACCCATAAGTGTTCTTTACTAATCCCCAGGGCAGATCCCAGAGCCAATCAAATGGACAATTCATCAGGCCTGGTATAGATTCTTTTCTGGTAATGTATATTTGGGGATCTAAATGCCTCCTTTACTTGAGTATCCATCTAATTCTTTAGATTTGGGAAACTGTTTGCAATAATTTTAGTGAATAAATTTTTATGCTATTAACCTTGACCTTGTTTTCCCATATGAGAATCCTTAAACTTGTTCTTTTAGAGTTTTCTGGGAGCTCTTGGACAATCTTTTATTGTCTCATTTTTCATTATTACTAATTAAATGTCCCATTACATCAATATTGTCTTCAAGTCTTGATATCCTTCTGACTTACCTTACCTATTGTCAAGACTTTCAATTGAGACTTTCATTTCAAGGATTTCTGCTTCATTTCTTTCCATAACCTCTAACTCTTCATTGAAGTAGTCTTTTATATCCTGTATTGTCTTTCTTAATTCATTTCAGTGCTCATTTCTATCTTTTAAGCTCATTGATCATCTTGGGAATTAATTTATTCAGCTGTGCATTTATCTCTGCTTTGCTCTCTAATCATTTTGACTATTAGTTTTTTAAAAATTCTTTCCAAGAATTTCATCCACTTCAGTGTCTGTAGGAATAGGCTTGGGTGAGTTATAAATTTTTGACATTTTTTTTTGCTTTTTTTCTCATAATGTTTGCATTTATGGTTATAGATCAGTTAGGACAGAAAATTGTATCCCTATCATGGAGTTCTCCTTAGTAAGTAGCTTTCTTGCTATAGTGTACCTTTGGCTTGGGATGTGACTCAGTGTGAAAGTACTCAGTCCACCTATTCAAAACAGTAGGTTCAGTCTCTAGCACTGTATTGAAAGAGATAACAAGGACAATAATGTCAGTATCCAAAGAATAAATCATATATTAACATATAATGTAAAAGTTGTTTTGAAAGTTCTCAACTCTTTCACTAACCCAGAAAGACAAACAATAGTAAGGGGAATGGTGGACTAGGAAATGAGAGAAGAAAAACAGAAAATGCTTTATAAAAAGAAAAGAGAAAGAAAAACAGATACCAAAGAGAATGGAAGAAAAATCATTTGATGATAATATTTTTGTACCCAGAAAGGGAGGAAGAGGTAAGGGAGGTTTGAGAGGTAATGTGAAGGATTAAAAATAAGGAAAAAAGGAATAAAATATAGATGAAAAGTAAGAGAAGTTATATGGGGATTGAATCCAATCAATAAATTTATAGAAACATAAAGTTAAAAGGTCCAAGAAAATACCATTAGTGAACAAGAATCTGAGGAGTCAAGATAAGACAATATAAAAGTAAAAGTAATAATTATCAATTATATACCATTGTATATACACATTAAACTCCACACATACACTTTAAAAAGAAGTTAAAGAAGTATGTTTTAATGATAGCTTATATATACAAGAACAGAAAAAGTAGGGAGGGGACATTTGAAAGGGTGTGAGAGAAGCAAAGAAGGAAGTCAGGAAGGAAATATGAATAGAAAATGAGAGAAGATAGGGAAATTTAATCCGATTAATGAACTAACAGAAACACTAATTTAGTAAATGCTATGAAACAACCCAGGTGACAGTGTGATATGATGACCAATAACTAGCACTTGTAAGCATATACAAATGCATAAGCCCTAACTACCACCAGAACATTTTTAAAAACTATAGAAACAACAATGACAATAAAATCAGGTTGGAAATTGCTCCTTGTCATGGTACTTATACTGGAGTTAAGTCCTGGCTGCTGCCTGATTAAAAGTGGGGGCAAGGCATGTATCAAAATCTTTTTATTTTTTAGTCGAGTCCCCATCTCTTCTGTTTAAGCAGAAGAAGCCATTTAGAGTATGCAAGAGGCTAAGTACCCTCAACCTGCCATGATTATTTGGGGTATTCAGGCCCACCAGTGGCAGGACTAGCTTTCTCACTCTGATTTAGTCTCTTCTGTACATAGGAATGAGGGCGCCAGAAAATCTAGCCTTTCCATTGAGTCTGACCATGTCTGGAGCATGGGCGAAATCTCCTTAAATTTTCAGACTGCTTTTGGAGCTGTGGCTGGCCAGTGTCTTCACTCGAGTGCCTCTGAGCAAATCAGAGGGGCAATGGATGTACAAGGACTGTGTTTGTATTAGGGAATGTGGGTGCCCAACCTTCCATTGATCCTTGCCAGGGACCTCCAGACTCAGAACCCCCACTGCCACCACATAACCCCACAAGGCTGAACTTTGTTTCCTGCTGCTACCTTCAAATCACCAGTGTTTCACACTCCCAAGACACATTGCACATATTCTCCCATCCCTGTGCTTAGTCTCCCCCAAGACAGGATGTGGGGTCTTTCTCCCAATCTCATGATTTTAGTTTTTTCATGTCACAGTCACCTTTTTCCAGTACCTACTATTACTGTTAAACTGGAATCTACTTCTTCCCTGTAGCACAGCCATAGTTAAATCTTCCACATTTTCATTATCCATGCATCATCCACTATATAACGTCAGTTTGGGGTTTTTTGTCGTTGATTTTTGTTTTGTTTTGTTTTGTTTCTGGTACCGGAAATTGAACTCATTACATCACTGAGCTAAACATCCAACCTGTAACTTCAGTTTTAAAAGTTTCTTGAGACTGGGACCACATGAGGTGAGTCCCAGTGCCCCATTGCTGGCTCAGGGACAGTTGGAGACCAGCACTCCCAGCGGTTGAGTTCATATCCAGCGCCCTAGGACACAGGGCTGAGCCCCGGACGTTCCTCCAGCCCCAGTTCACCACGCCCAGGTTCTGCCTTTCAATTTAGGGAGCCAAGAACCTGTAGGGGAGCCCAGACTGCTCAAAGAGCTGAGGGCACAGGAGGTGATTTGACACACACTCAGAGGAAGCTTTGGAACACCACTCAATGCAAGAAAATATAGGAAAATGACTAAAGGAAAGACCAAAAGGCAATCTCAAATCTCCAGTCCATTCCAAGAAAGCCTAGGAACCACATACATAGAAGAAAATAGAAGCCATACACCTGAAATGATATCAACTGAAATAAAGAAGCAATTATGGGAAGCTATGGAGAAATTCAAATCAGAAATAACTGCCCAGGTAAAAGAAGAAATGATAAAAGTAGTGAAAGAAATAGTGAACACATCTAGTGAAGACACAGATAAAAAATTAGAGGAATAAAGCAAACAGATAGAAAAACCTGAATGAACACTATAAGAAACAAACAGAATACATGAAGCAGATTCAAAGAGATATACAGTAAATCAAAAATTCTATTGAAAGTTGCCGAAAGCACCTCAATGAAAGTGAAGATAGAATTTCAGACTTCAAACATAAGATCACAGTTAGTGAATAGGAGAAGAAAGATCTTTTAAAAATAACAAAAATCAGGAAATTACTATTCAACAGCTGCAAGATGATGCAAAGAAAAATAACACAAGATTCATAGGGATAAAGGAAAAAGAAGGGGACCGCATAAATGATATCAAGAGGCTATTTACAGAAGTAATAGCTGAAAACTTCCCAAACATGAGAATGGAAACTGACATATGGATTAGTGAAGCATATAGAACTCCAAATAGCCATAACCAAAATAAAACTACACCCAGACATATAATAATCACCAACCAAGAAAACCACCTTAACAACAGAATACTAAAAGCTGTTAGAGAGAAAAGACAGATAACCTAAAAGGAAAAGCTATCAGAATGACAGCAGAGTTCTCAACACAAACAATGAAGGCAAGAAGAGCATGGAGTGAAGTATTTCAGATCCTGAAGGAAAACCAGTTCCAACCCAGACTGACATACCGGCAAAAGTGTCCTTCAAAATGGATGGAGAAATAACATACTTCCATGAAAAGAACAGTTGAAAAACATCATGACCACCAAACCAACCCTACAAGGAATACTGAAAGATATTCTAGATACACATAGGAAAAAATCACTAAGCAAGGCAGACAATTAAACAGCATGGAAAGGTAAAGATACAACACCAGAAAGATAACATGTCCACAATAAATCAATACATAACAGTTATAGCCATTAATGTAAATGGCCTCAACTCAACAATCAAAAGAAACAGACTGGCAGAATGGATCAAGAAACAACATCCAACTATATGCTGTCTACAAGAAACCCATCTAACCCAAAAGGAAACCCATAGGCTGAAATTCAAAGGATGGAAAACAATACTTCATGCAACAGGAAACCAAAAAAAGTGGGGTAGCTATTCTGTTTGCAGACAATGTGAACTTCAAATGAAGAATGACCCAAAAAAATAAAGAAGGTCACTACATACTATTTAGGGGAAAACTTCAAGAGGAAGAGATAACAATCTTAAATATATATGAACCAAATTCCAGAGCACCCAGCTATACAAAGCAAGTATTAACAGAAATGAAAAGTCAAATAAACAATAACATAATTATAACAGGAGACCTTAACACGCCACTGACACAAAGGGACAGACCAACTAGACAGAAAATCAGCAAAGAAATAACAGAACTGAATCACACCTGTGAACAAATGGACTTGATAGACATATATAGAGTTTTCTATCCAACAACATCAGAATATACATTCTTCTCAGCAGTACATGGGACATTCTCTAAAATAGACCATATACTAGCCCACAGAACATATTTAACTAAATGCAAAAGAATTGAAATTATCCCATGCATGTTACCGGAACATACTGCCATGAAACTAGAAATTAACAATAAAAGCAACTGCAAAAACCTTACAAACACATGGAAAATGAGTAATACACTCTTGAGCAATCAGTGGGTCATGGAGGAAATTAAATAAGAAATTAAACAATATCTACAAGCAAACAAAAATACAAACATAACTTACCGGATTTTGTCAGATGCAATGAAAGCAGTCCTCAGAGGAAAATTTCTTCCACTGGGACCCCACATCAGGAAGACAGAACAAACACAAATAAACAACCTGATGCTACACCTCAAACATCTAGAAAAAGAAGAGCAAGCCAAGCCCAAAGTGAAAAGAAGGGAGGACATTATAAAGATCAGAGCACAAATTAATACAATAGAGACTAAGAAAACAGTACAAAGAATCAATGAATCAAATAGTTGGTTCTTTGAAAGAATAAATAAAATTGATAAGACCCTAGACAATCTTATTTTAAAAAGGAAAGAAAAAACTCAAATTCATGCAATGAGGAATAAAAAGGTAAAATTACTACAGACTAGGAGGAAATACAGAAGATCATCAACACCTATTTCAAAAACCTCTACTCTCATAGGTTTGAAAACACAGAAGAAATAGACAGATTCCTAGATAGATATGAACTACCAAAGCTGGGTCAGGAATATGTAAAGCTGTTGAATAACCCAATTTCTATTAATGAAATTGAAAATGTAATTAAGTACTTGCCAACAAAAAGAGCCCAGGCCCAAACGGATTCACTGCAGAATTCTACAAGAAATACAAAGAAGACTTAATTCCAACATTCCTCAAAATGTTCAATGAAATCAAAAGGGAAGCAATTCTTCCTAAGTCATTCCTGGAAGCAAATATTACTCTAGTACCAAAACCTGAGAAAGACCCAACTAAAAAAGAGAACTATAGGCCAATCTCCCTAATGAACATAGATGCAAAAATTCTCAATAAAATATTGGCAAACAGGATGCAGCAAATCATCAAGAAGATTATTCATCCTGACCAAGTGGAATTTATCACAGGAATGCAGGGATGGTTCAACATATGTAAATCAATTAATGTAATCCACCATATCAATAGAGCCAAAAGTAAGAACCACATGATCATCTCTATTGATGCAGAAAAAGCTTTTGATAAGGTCCAATACTCATTCATGATAAGAACCTCACAGAGAATTGGAATAGATGGTCTTTACCTCACTATGATAAAGGCCATCTATGACAAACCAACAGCCAGCATCATATTAAAGGGCCTAAAACTGAAAGCTTTTATCTTAAAATCAGGCACAAGTCAAGGATGGCCCCTATCACTGCTCCTATTCAACATAGTACTGGAAATACCAGCCAGAGCAATTAAACAAGAGAGAGAAATAAAAGGAGTAAAGATAGGAAAAGAGGAAGTTAATTATCATTATTTGCAGATGACATGATACTTTACATAGAAGAGCCCCAAAACTCCATTGAAAGACTCCTAGATGTCACACATAAATTCAGCAATGTAGCTGGAAACAAAGTCAATACTCAAAAATCAATAGCATTCCTATACACTAACAACAAAAACATTAAGAGAGAAATAAGAGAAGCCACATCCTTCACACTAGCATCCAAAAAAATGAAATACATAGGAATTAATCTCATGAAAGAAGTAAAAGACCTATACAGGGAAAAGTATAATAACCTGAAAAAGGAACTGAAGAGGACCTCAGAAAATGAAAAGACATCCTTTGCTCACGGATAGGAAGAATAAACAGTGTGAAAATGGCCATCCCCCCAAAATTATTATACAGATTTAATGCAACCCCAATCAAAATACCACTAACATACCTCATAGTTCTAGAGAAATCACTCCTAAAATTCATCTGGAACCAGAATAGACCTAGAATAGCATAGGCAATTCTAAGCAGCAAAAGCAAGGCAGGAGGCATCACAATCTCTGACTTGAAGTTATAGTACAAAGCTACTGTAATAAAATCAACATGGTACTAGAACAAAAATGGATCTGAAGATCAATGGAATAGATTGTAAGATACAAGCACAACCACAAACACACTCAATCACCTTATCTTTGATAAAGGGGCCAAACATGCTTGCTGGAAGAATGACAGTCTCTTTAACAAATGGTGCTGGAAAAATTGGCTATCCATATGCAGAAGACTAAAATTAGACCCATACCTATCACCATGTACTAAACTAAAATCTAAATGGATCAAAGATCTAAATATTAAAACAGAAACACTAAATCTGTTGGAAGACAAAGTAGGTAAAAACCTCGAAGATATAGGGGTAGGTAGAGAATTTATGAACCAGAATCAAACCGCACAGGAAATACTTCCCAGAATGAACAACTGGGACCACATCTTATGAAAGAGTTTCTGCATGTTGAAAGAAATTTCAAGCAGAGTGAAAAGAAAAACTCACAAATTGGGAAAAAAAATCTTAACTGATTGTCCCTCAGACAAAGGACTTCTTTCTAGAACTTATAAAGAATTAAGAAAAATCAGACCCTCAAAATTCAAAGACCTAATCAAAAAATGGGCATCTGAAATAAATACACAGTTCTCAGATGAAGAAATACAAATGGCAAATAAATAGATGGAAAAATGTTCATCAACATTAATCATGAGAGAAATGCAAATTAAAACCACACTGAGATTCCCTCTCACTCCAGAAAGAATGGCCAGCATAGAAAAAACTACCAACAACAAGTGCTGGAGAGGCTGTGGGGAAAAAGGAACTCTTCTGCACTGTTGGTGGGAGTGTAGACTGGAGCAACCACTGTGGAGGTCAGTCTGGAGATTCCTCAAAAAGCTGGGTTTGGAGGTCCCATTTGACCCAGCTATTCTACTTCTAGGCATATTCCCAGAAGAACTGAAAACATCATACCACAGTGATATATGTGCACCCATGTTTATAGCAGCACCATTTGTAATAGCCAGATCTTGGAAACACCCTAAATGCCCATCAACTGAGGAATGGATAAAAATGTTGTGGTATATTTATACAATGGAGTACTACTCAGCTATAAAGAATGATCACATAGAGATATTTATAAATAAATGGATGCAACTTGAGACCATACTCATAATTGAAATAAACCAAACTCACATGTGTAAATACCGTATAGTCTTCCTAGTATGAGAGTTGGTAAGAGTATATAAGATTTTATAGTAATCATGATTCCTCATTTCATTGCTTTGAAGCCTTTAAATGTTTTTATTCATCAGTTGGAATGGTTTTATTCTGTTTTGTTTGACTGTATTATGTGTGATGCTATGAACAGCTGTTTTGCAGAAAACAAAACATTGTGGCAGCCATTGCTGATTTAATATCATCTTGCTTTGAAGTCTTACCATGCTTCTTTTCTTCTATTACCATCGGTTTTATCATGTTGTGTCTTATTGGGATTTTAATATATGTGATAGCATAAACAAATTACTTTATTGAAAATGAGATATTATAGTAGCCATTGATTATTCTCTGTTATTCAGTTCAGAATGTTCTGTAATGCTTTCATTCTTTGAATGGTGTTATACTATTTTGTTATGTTTGATATTATTGTATTTGAAATTATGCTCAACTATAGCAAAGAAAGATATATTATGATAGCTACTGTTAATGTTAGTTTCATCTATTTTGCTATTGATGCCATCTATTACATTTTTAATTTCACTAAACAGTATACTGTACAGTTTATTTATTTTTCCATTTTAAATTACTTCAGCCTCTCTATTAAGCTTCTCTGATAGAATACTAAATCATTTGTCTTTGTTTTCTTGATGTTTGTTGAGTCTCCTTAAAATAATTATTTTGAATTTCCATTCAAGAGTTTGCAGCTACTGGTCTGTCACCTTATTTTGTTTGCTAACTGAGATCATGATTCCCTCAAAGTTGTTGGTACTTGTTGATGTATGACATGATCTATAAATTGAAAATTAAGTATTTATTCCAATCTTTGTAATTGCCTTTGTTCCTGTCCTAGAACTTTCAAGCAACCTTCTATTTTCTATGAACTTATGGATACTTCTGCTATTTCAGCAGTAGCCTATATCCTAAGTCTGGGTTTGCAGTGAGACCATTGCTGATGTGTTGTTAGTGGCTTAACAATATGAGGTGCTGCTCTTTCCCATCTTGCAAGATGGCAGGAGAAAAAAAACTGAGAAGCCAGATACTAAAGAGAAGAAACCCAAAGCCAAGAAGACCAATGCCACTGGTAGTGGTAAAAAGGGTAATGTAAAGGCTAAAAAGTCCAAGAAGGGGCAGCCCCATTGCCGCCAAAACCCTCCCTTGGTTAAAGGAATTGTTAGATACTACCGATCTGCTATGTATTCCAGGAAGGCTTTGAACAAGAGAAAGTACACAGTTGCTAAATCCAAGGTTGAGAAGAAAAAGAAGAAGTTTCTTGTTACTGTCCCAAAACCAGTTGGTGGTAACAAGAATGGTGGTACCCATGTGGTTCAGCATTGAAAAATGCCTAGATACTGCCCTACTGAAGATGTGCCCCAAAGGCTGTTGAGCCACGGCAAAATACCCTTCAGTCAGCACGTGAGGACACTGCAAGCCAGCATAACTCATAGGACCATCTTGATCATCCTCACTGGGTGCCACCAAAGCAGGAGTGGTTTTCCTGAAGCAGCTGGCCAATGGCTTGCTACTTGTAACTGAGCCTCTTAACCTTAATCACGTTCCTCTGCATAGAATGCACCAGAAATTTGTTACTGCCACCTCCACAAAAATTGATATCAGCAACATAAAAATCTCCCAGACACCTCACTGATGCTTGCTTCAAGAAGAAGCTGAAGAAGCCCAAACACCAGGAGGGTGAGATCTTCAACACTGAGAAAGAGAGACACCAGATTTCAGAGCAGTGCAAGGTCAATCAGAAAGCAGTGGACTCAACAGATTTTACCAAAAATCAAAGCTGTTCCTCAGCTCCACAGCTACTTGAAATCTGTTTTTGCTCTGACAAATGGAGTTTACCCTCACAAATTGGTGTTCTACATTTCTTACCAAGAATCTAATTAAATAACTGATTATATTTTTTAAAAAAAACAGTATGAGGTGCCCCATGTCCTGGTTTATACAAAATCTTCAGGTGTTTTGTTCTCCATCATGAAGTTCAAAAGTACTTAAAGATGGCATTCCAAACTTACTAGCCTCCACCTGTGGCCAGGTGCCTCATTTACACTCATTGGACTGTGTTCAGGCACCATTTTGCCAGCTCTAGGCCCTACTTTGGAATGAATGATTACAAGCTCCTCTGCCACAACTTGTCATCTACCTCCCTTTCTTCCCTCAATCAGACAGTTGCTTTCTGAGGTTGGAGAAAAAGTATGGTTGGCATTTCTGTGGCCATCAACACCATAATACCAGGTTATACATGGAGCCCAAAACCTGCTAAGCCCACCACAATCTAGCACTGGAGCAGGACCAAGGCTTACCTTGCTGTGGGATTTCTGCTGCTATGGTGCTGAAGTCTGAAAGACTTCAAAACACATGGATTGCACAAATCAGAGTTATGGGTAAGAGCTTGCAGAAAAAATGGCTGCTCATTGTGACTCACTGAAGGACATAAAAGGCTATGCCACATCATGAGGAAGTTTCCCCTGAGAGTCCAGGCAGGTGGTTAAAAAGAAGCAGTTACAGATAGGTAGCCACAGGAAGGCTTTGAGGGGGCTCTAGTTTATTGTGTCAAGAAAGCTGTGAAAAAGTTATCAGGCTGAGGCTGCAGACTGGCATGTGGTTGCAAGTTCTGGCTTAGAGGCTAAGGTTGAACCTAGTAGATATTTTTGTCAAATTTTTTTGTTTTTTTTCAAAGAGCCATCCTTTTGCATGGATCCATCAAATGCATTCCATGCAATCATTGAGCTCTTCTTACCTGAAAAATCTTTATCAAGTAATATGAGGCATAGCTTTACTGAAACTTCCTAGCTTGTCTCAACACTAAATTCTTGTTTTATTTGCTTTCCCTTACTGTACTTCCAAGTCTCTCTTATCTCATATGAGAGCATAAGAAAGACAATATGATGACATCATTTTGTGGATAAGTCCAAAGGTAGTATTATTCTAATCAAAAGAATACTTTACTAGTCTGTAGTAGACTTGACTATTTTCTGCTATTGGCTTAGAAAACATCATCATTTAATATACAGTGAATTTATGTAGAGTGAATACTAGATCCCTTGGGCAAATACCAGAGCTTTGTCATTATTTTTCTTATTTATACAGTAAGATAGTAATAGTATCTGTACTACTTACCTCACAGGATTATTAGTAAATATGACACTTTACATGAAAACACATGTAAACTATAAATTGAAATTTGAATCAAGTGATTATAATCATGACCTGTAAAAACAATGACCTTATGAATTAGCATGTGCAAGAATTTCTTTTTGTCTGCTCTCTGGTATAAACAATAAGTTAAATTTTTAGAGATATCTGATTTCAGAAACTGTCTCCTACATATAAACTATGAAAAGTTTAATCTCCCTTTCAAATTCCTTATATATAAAGAGAGGTTAGTAAAACATTTTTTCTGGGATAAGGAAAAGAGTAAATAAAATAATATTTCTACAAATTCCTAAAAAGCATTGGAGTTTTTGTGGAAATGAAAATAAGTTTCATGATCCCAGTGAATACTACAGTGAATGTTTAAATTTTTTAAAATTAATTAGAGTAAAATAGCCATTGCTGTGAGTCTCCCTCAAAATATTTTTCCTCACTTCTGAAGTGGTTCTGGAAGTCCTCTTTCCTGAGTGTCTTTATTTTAAAGAGAAAAAAACATAAAAATAAAAATGCAACAGAGTTTCAAAACAGGCTAATAAGAAAGTAATAATAATTAATACATTATATGTTGTTCTCTTCATAGTAATTACTCAGAGTACAAGATATAGGCATGAAATATTGACCAAACAATATTAACACATACCTTTCTTTTCAATGAACTAAGTGAAACTACCCATAAAACAATCTTAACTATTGTTATGTTTTCCTTTTCTCTTCCTTCCTTTCACCTTTCTTCCATTAGTTTCTCTTTTCTTTTGTGCAGTTTCTTCCCAGTTCACAATATCTGTTGTACAGTTTGGATCTCATTTACTTGTGCAGCTTCTCACACTAGTGAGACAACACAATATTCACACATGTGGGTCTCATTTATTTCACTTATGAGTATGATATTGAGTTATAGTCATGTACTTATAAAAGTCTCAAGTTTATCCTTCTTTATGGCTGAGCAGTACTCCATTATACTAAAAAAAACATTTTTTTATCCATTCATCAGTTGATGGGCATTTGGGTTGTTTCCAAAATCTGGCTATTACAACTTGTGCTGCTATAAACACGGGTGCACATACATTGCTGTAGTATGATGTTTTTAATTCTTCTGGGAAGATACTCAGAAGGGGAATAGCTAGGTGAAATAGAATTTCTAATCCTAGCTTTTTGAGAAATCTCCATGCTGATTTCCACATTGCTTGCACCAGTCTGCACTCCTACCAACAGTGGAGAAATGTTTCTTTTCTCCCACAACCCCTCCAACATTTGTTATCAGTTGGTTTCTTGATGATACCCATTCTTTCTGGAGTGAGATGGGATCACAGTGTTGTTTTAATTTGCATCTCTCTAATAACTAGTGATGTTGAACATTCATATATTTACTTGCCATTTGTATTTCTTCATCTGAGAACTGTGTATTCATCTCAGATGCCCATTTTTGGACTGGATCTTTGAATTTGGGAGGCTTGATTTTTTTCAGCTCTTTGTACATTCTAGCAATTGGTCCTCCGTCTGATGGACAACTGGCTAAGATTTTTTGCCACTCTGTGGTTATCCTTTCACTCTGTTGGTGATCTCTCTCATTGTGCAAAACTTTTTAATAAGGTCAAATCCCATTTGTTGATTCTTTGTAGTGTTTCCCATGAGGTTTTGGTTCTGTTCATGAAATCTCTGCTGACACGTTTTTGAGATTTCTACCTATTTTCACTTCCAGTAGGTTTAGTGTTCTATTTTAATATTTACATCTTTGATCCATTTTGACTTTAGTTTAGGGCATGGTGATAGATGTGGGTCTAGTTTTAGTCTTCAGCATGTGGAAAGCCAGTTTTTCCAGCACCACTTATTAAAGAGCCTGACTTTCTTCCAGTGAAGGTGTGTGGCTCCTTTGTCAAAAGTGGCTGAGTGTGTTTGGGGATGTATCTGCATCTTCTATTCTGTTCTACTGATCCTCAGGTTTTTGGGTTTGTTTTTTTTGTTTTGTTTTGGCCAGTACCGTACTGATTTTATCACAGTATCTTTGTAGTATAATTTCAGGTCAGAGATTGTGATGCCCCCTGACTTACATTTGTTGCCCAGAATTGCTTTTGCTATTGTAGATCTCTTCTGGCTCCAAATAAATTTTAAGAATGTTTTTTCTAATTCTGTGAGGTATGCTAATGATATTTTGATTGAGATTGCATTAAATCTGTTCATCAGTTTTGAGAATGGCCATTTTCACTCTTTGTTCTTTCTATCCATGAGCAGGGGATATCCTTCCAGTTTTTTATATCCTCTTCAATTCTTTTTTTCAGAAAACTGTAGTTTTCAATGTATAGATCTTTTATTTCATTTGTTAGATTGATTCATAAGTATTTCTTTTTTGGATGCTATTGTAAAGGGTATGGTTTCACTAATTTTTCTGTTTGAGAGTTTCTTGCTTATATATAGCAATGCTATTGATTTTTGACTGTTGACTTTTTATCTAGCTATGCTACTGGATTTGTTTATTAACTCTGGGAGTCTTTTGGTGAAGTTTTTGGAGTCACCTATGTAGAGTGTGAGGTCATCTCTAAATAATGATAGTTTAAATTCTGCCTTTCCTATCCTTATTCCTTTTATTTTTCTCTCTTGTCTAATTGATCTGGCTGATGTTTCCAGAACTATATTAAATAGAAGTAGTGATAATGGACATCCTTGTCTTGTTCCTGCTTTTAGAGTGAAAGCTTTCAGTTTTTGACCACTTAGTATAATGTTGGCTGTGTCAAATGCTTTTTCTGTATCTGTTGAGACGATCATGTGATTTTTGTCTTTGGTTCTGTTGATATAGTACATTAGGTTAAATATATTCCTAGATTTTTTCTAACTATTATAAATGGAATTATTTTCATAGTTTCTGTCTTAGAAAATCTTGTTATTGGTGTATGGAAAAAACTACTGATTTTTGTATATCAATTAGTTACCACAGATATAATGTATTACATTTATTGATTTCATATGTTGAATCACCCCTGCATCCCTGGGATGAATCCTACGTGGTTATCATGTATAATCTTCTTGATGATTTGTTACATTCTGTTTCCCAGTATCTTATTGAGAATTTGTGCATCTATATTCATTAGAAAGATTGACTGTAGTTTTCTTTTTTTGGTTGGGTTCTTCTCTGGTTTTGGAATTAGGGAAATACTTGCTTCTGGGAATGATTTTGGAAGTACTGCTTCCTTTTCAATTTCTTTAAAGACTTTCAGCATTAGTAGCATTCATTCTTCTCTAAATTTCTTATAGAATTCAACAGTGCATCCCTCAAGGCCTAGGCTTTCCTTTGTTGGTAAGTTTTTAATTACATTTTGAATTTGATTGGCTGATAATGGGTTATTTAGAATTTTTATATTTTCTTAATTTAGTTTTGGTAATTCAGTTGGGTCTAGGAATCTGTCCATTTCTTCTGTGTTTTCCATCTTGTTAGAACAAAAGTTCTTTTGGCAAGTGTAGGTGATCTTCAGGATTTCTGTACAATCCATTGTGATTTCCCCCTTTTCTATCATAATGCTTGAATTTGTGCTTTTCTTTTCTCTTTTTGGTGGGGTTGGCTGATGAGTTATCAATTTTATTTATTCTTTCAAATAACAAATTTTTCAATTGATTGATTCTTTGTATTTTTTTACTCTCAATTGCATAAATTTTGGCATTTTTTAAATAATTTTCTCCCTCATATGAGCTTTGGGTTTGATTTATTCTTCGTTTCTGTAAGTTTGAGGTTCAACATTAGGTAGTTTATTTGAGCTTGTTCTAGTCTCTTGATGTGAGAGTTCATCACTATAAATTTCCCTCATAAAACTGTTTCATTGCATCCCATATATTTTAGTAAGTTTTATCAACATTATTGTTTTCATTGTATATACTTTTTAATTTCATGTTTAAATTCCTTTGTGTACCCATTGGTCATCCAGAAGGGTGTTGTTTAATTTCCATGTGTTTATGTAGTTTTTGTGATTTGTTTTGTCCTTGATTTCCAGTTTTATTGCACTATGGTCAGATAGTATGCATGCAATGATTTCAATTCCTCTACATTTACTGAAGCATGTTTTTGAGCTAAAGCCTCAACACCAGGGATAAAGCTATCTAACATAAGAAATTTACAAGTATCAACATACAAACCAAATAAAATAAAAATAGAAAATGACAAGACAAAGAAGCAAAATTCAACTGCAAATGCCCAGCCCACTCAGGACAAGTCCAGGGTAGAGATATAGGAAATTGGAAGCCAACCACTGGAACTCTCTGAAATGATAGCAGCAAAAGTGAAAAAACAAATGTAAGAGGCCATAGAAAAAATAATTGCTAAGGTACAAAAACATGTAACAATCAAAATGAAAGACATTAAAGCAGACAGATTTTAAAAAAATAGAGGTGCTCAGGAAAATGATGGAAACCATGAATTCCCAACATAGAAAAGAAATGGAATCAGTGAAACAGATCCAAACAGAAATCCAGGAGATTAAAAACTCCATTTAAAGTATACACACAGAATGAATGAAGGCAAGAATAGACTATCAGATCTAGAAGACAGGATTGTGACCAGAAACCTAGAAAAGAAAGGTATCTTAAAAATAGCAAGAGACCATGAAAAATTGATCCAACAGCTACAAGATAGAGCAAAGAACAACATAAAACTGATTGGAGTTGGTGAGAAAGCTAGAGACAGTGCAAAGCCATTAAAAGCCTCTTCACAGAAATAATGGCAGAATTTGACATATAAATAGACGAAGTATATAGAACTTCAAGTAACCATGACCAAAATAAATCTATACCAAGGCATATAATAATCAAGATTCCAGAAATTCAACAGAAGAACAAAATGTTAAAAGAAGCTAGAGAAAAGAAACAAATCACTTTAAAGGAAAACCCATCACAATCACAGCAGACTTCTCACAAACCATCATATCAAGGAGAGCTTGGAGTAAGGTATTTCAAGCCCAGAATGAAAAACAATGTTCAACCCATATTGATGTACCCCATAAAACTGTCTTTTAAAATCAATGCAGAAATAAGATACTTCCATGACAAAAAACAATTGAAGAAATTTGTGACCATCAAACCAGCTCTACAGAATGCTCTGAAGGATATATTAGAAAGAGATAAGGGTAACCAAAAACACAAGAACACCAATAAAATAAGACATCAAGCAAGGCAAATAATTAAGCAGAAAAGACAGGGATCCAACAACAGAAAAATAACATGAAAAAGACAAACCAATACATATAGGTTATAACTATCAATGTAAATGTCTTTAACTGACAATCAAAAGAAAGAGACTGAGAGAATGGATCAAGTAATAAGATTCAGCAATATGCTGCATTACAGAAACACATTTAACCCAAAAACAAATTTATAGATTAAAAGTCAAGAGATAGAAACCAATTCTCCATGCCACAGGAACCCAAGAAAAAGCAGGAGTAGCTATTCTATTTGCAAAAAAAATGGAAACTTTAAGCCAAAATTGATCAAAAGAAACAAAGAAGAGACAAGCATACTTGTTAAGGGAAAACTCCAAGAAGAAGAGATAACAATCTTAAATATATATGCATCAAACACTGGAGCACCCAACTGTATAAAACAAATACTAACAGCCATGAAGAACCAATTAAGCACTAATGCAGTGGTAGTGAAGAACCTCAGTACCTGTCTTAGTTACTTTTCTCTCTTCTTGTTGAGACAAAACACCTGATGCCCAAAGTTAGGGAAGAGAAGGTTTATTTCTTACAGATTGGACACTTCATTCCATACTCGGTTGGCTCCAGAGAAAAATGAGCTGGCTGAGGGGCAGTGGTTTGTGGCAATCCTGCAACAAATGGAAACCAGGCAAGAGAGAGAGAAGACGTGCCTTCTTTCCACCCTTACACTGTATACCTACTCCACCCCTGGACAGGTACAACACTCACATGGCCAATCCCAGTGCTACACAACAAACCAATCACAAATGCTAGAGTTGGCCACATCCATGATTGCATGAGGCCAGGGTTGGGTGTAGCATCTGAACATAAACCATAACAGTACCCCACTCTCACAAATAGATAGATCAACTAGACAAAAAATAAACAAATAAATATCAGAATTAAACCGAATGTTTACATTTGGTAAACAAATCTATGAACAAATGGACTTCACAGATGTCTACAGAGTGTTCCACCCCAAAACAGAACATACATTCTTCTCAGTTGCACATGGGACATTCTCCTTAGTATCTTTAGTTTTACCATTGTGGCTGCCTTGATATCCTGAATCGATTCAAAATGTTTACCCTTTGTGGTCATTTTGACTTTGGAGAAGAACCAGAAATCACAGGGTGCCAGAGCCAATGAATAAGGTGGACACACCATAATGTTTCTATAAACCTACCTTTCCATAGAATGGCACTCAGGAGCATCTCACTATATTTTTATCATACCTTGTAAAGACACTCACAGAAATGGACTTCTAAACTGCAAGAATAATGGAATGTGTTTCAAGCAAGGGAGAGTATGTTGAGGGGAATTGATGGAAATACATCTTTTACTATAATATGTTTTATTTAAACACACATCATATTGTTTGATAACCCCTTGTATGTTTTCTCATCCTGTTCTCCTTGAGTGCATAGTTTTGTATAACCTGGGAGAAAACAGGCTTGTATTTTTTCATTTGATTGTCACAGTAGACCTGTGAGTTTCACTAAGAAAATGTTAATGTGCTTATTTTATATCTGAGAAAACTTAAGAATACTGGCTCAATTTGTACTAGAACCAGTGAACACTATCTAATATCCAAAAGAACACCATTAGATGTTTGTTTCTCTTAGAAATGAATGTCTGTAGCAGTGTCTATTACACATACACATACCTAACAGACCCAGAAATTCTATTAAGTTTATATCAAACAAAAAATACATATGTTCTACAAAAGACATGAAATAGAATGTGCATAGCAGTGCCAGACATAATTGTTTCTAGAACTACTCAAATGTTCATTAACAGGATAAATAGTGATATAGTCACACAATCAAATTTTATATAGCATCAAAAATGAATAAAATACTGCTAAACAATGATGACTCTCCTAAACATATTATTAAATAAAAGAAATCATACAGAACAGCATACATACTGAATGATCCCACTAATCCTTGGTGATATAAGTTAAGGTGGTAATTATCCTTGGGTAAAGGAAGGAATATAAATAGCAGGTTCTGGGGTCCTGGCAATGATCTATTTATTTATCTGGCTGCTAGTAATATGTATGTGATCCCATCATGAAAATTCATCATTTATTTGTGTGCTTTTCTGTATATATAGAGTACTATACTTCAGTAAAAGTTCATTTGTCACAGCAAAAGCAGAAATTCATTATCTTTATCAAGGCTTTTCAGTGGCTTTCCATAGTTCTCAGAAAAAAATATCGTCATGACTTGCATGGCTACATATAATCTGGCCCCTGGTTACTTCCTCCACATCATCTCTTCCACTATTATTCCCTTGTTTAGCACCAATCATACAATCTTCTTGCTGTTCTACAAATACAGTAAAATACTCAACCCCAAAATCTTGTACTTGTTGTTATCAGCCTGGAACACTCTTCCCTCAGTTTGTTACATTGCTGGTTTCTTATCACACAGGTACCATTTTCAACATGACTTCTATGAAAAGTCCTCACTCAGCAGTGGAACTGAAATCTATTTCCTAGTCACCCTTAATCATGTAACACTGTTTTTTTTTTCATAGCATATGTAACTGACTGAAATTGTCTTGTTTACATGTTTACTACTAGTTTACCAATTTTCTTCAATAAAATGTAAATTGCCCAAAGGCCGAGATCATGTCTGCTGTGTTCATCAGTTTACATTTAATGCCTGAAACACTGCCTAGCACATATAAATGTTAGTATCAAATGAATGAATTACGATCCATGGCTGAACTATCCACTAGTTTATACCTGGAATTTGTCCCACAAAGAAAGACATTTGAGAAGTTACAAGTCATTCTACTGAAAAAGAAATCTTTGTTAGCACAATCTCTCTTGCCCATATTAGCTCCATGAGGTGTGAGCTCAGCTCAGATCTTTTCCCACTGTTTTCATGAACTTTGACTAATAACATTTTATTCCATGGAATGTACTTTAGATAAAACGTTGTATACTGAGATGAGATAAACCAGCTGGAACTTAATTTCTATCCCTTACCCTCAGATTCTCCAAAAAACAAAGTATGATGAGCAAGCAGTGGAGCTCCTCTCCTTTGATCCTGTGTCCCTAAGAGAATGTTAACTTATTATCACTTCCTTTATGCAATAAGTAGTAAACACAGTGAAAGCCTTATAGGAAACAGCCATTTGATTACATGTTTTGAGATCATTCTTTCTCATAATTTCATGTTAGGTACAACAACTATGACCGGGCTGTCATAAATACTGTACCTTATGATGTTGTCCATCGTTGGTATATAGCACATCGGACTCTAACAGTTGAACTGAGAAGACCTGAGAATGAGCTTTGGGTCAAACTAAAGCCTGGAAGGGTGAGTCCTAAAGTCTGTCAAGTAATCTTGTTATACTGAAGCAGTGAAATACAGGTGATTATTGAGTATGTGTCACAATGTGGCAAAGGAAAAAGAGAAAAGAGTCCTAGGTGTTGGCCCCAGTTTGGACATTCACAAAAACCAGGAAGCAGGTCCCACTCCATTTCTATGCATCAGTGTCTATGTTTGACTGATGAAAGGATTTAAACCTTAAAGGTCCTACAAGCTTCATGATTCCGTTTTTTAAATTTTTATATGTCCTCTTATAAAAAATATATTCCTGTGGTGAAGAATATCTTCAGCTTAGCATAAAAGATAATCAAAGAGTACAGCCCTTACAGAAAGTATGGAGTAAGAGTTAAAGAGAAAGAAAAGAAATTATTCACCTAACTTGCTTTAAGAAGAGAAAAATTACTGAAGAAACATAAGATCCTCAAGTACAAAACTTATTGCCTACTTTACTCTGTAATTTTCATTTAGCTTACTACATGATTATAGATCTGAATTTTCAGAAGTCTGTTCAATTTTAAAAGAAAAATATCTCATTGAATGTAACCAGAGAACAGCCTAGGACTTTTCTTTACAATAATCTCTGACTGTATTTTCTCTCTGTTTTTACTTATTCATAGGTCCTATTCATAGACAACTGGAGAGTTCTACATGGCAGGGAATCCTTCACTGGATACCGCCAACTTTGTGGCTGTTATTTAACAAGAGATGATGTGTTAAACACTGCTCGTCTTTTGGGGCTTCAGGCTTAAAATTCAGTGCACTGGAATTATGAATACACCTGGTACCTCATCTACCAAAATCTCATATCAGCAGAGTAATATAGCATCAAAATATGCTTCACATTGTATCCTTTCCCTTTCCATAACACAGGCTTTTTTCTTTAGTATGCAAACCTGTTAAAGACATGAGACTTCTGAGTTATCTAATGTCAGTCATCTATAGTAGGGTAGCCCTCTTCCCTAAGATATAGCATGATCCCATTTGTTATCTAAACCTTTTAATAAATTCTTGTTACTGTACTTCAAAAATACAATCTCAATATTGAAAGAAAATAACTCTCACTAGCTAAAAATTTTTTCTAACTAGATCAGTTACAATGAAATGGAGTCCAAAAATGACAATATATTAACAAAAAAAACTTGCAAAATGTTTTGTCTTAACATCCACATATCAGGGGAAAAATGTGTCACTTGCCTTTCTGTATGATTTATTTCCCTTAACATAGTGTAGTACACTTACATCATTGTTCTGCAAATCATTGCATATCTCTTTCATTTTTAATACATGAATAGTATTCCATTGTGTATCTGTACTAATTTTCTTTATCCATTCATCAATTGATAAACACTTAGATTGTTTCCATTACTTTGCTATTTTAAATAATGTAGCAATAAACAAGAACATTGAGGTATCTCTTTGGTATGTTGACATTATCTTTGTATATATATACACAGAAATGAGGTGGTCGAATGATATGATAGATCTATTTTAGTTTGTTAATGATCCTGCATACTGTTCAAAAGAACCACTGTATTAATTTACTTCCCACCAACCACGTTCATTGGTACTTGACTGCTTGAAAACTCATTAAATTCAGTACTTGATGCATTTTGCCAAGAAAATTATGTCCCAGTAGTCATTTGTTTGGTACTCAAAGTGCAAACTATAGTGTGTCAATACCAATTGCCTTGTGATTCACTAACCTTTACAGCCAAAACAATTTTTTGATACTTGTTTTTTGGGATACATGCCTCCAAGAACCCATTAATCATTAGTACCAAAGTAGAACTGTGTAAGAGTTCACTTCTCTTCACATCCTCACCAAAATTTGTATTTTTTACTTTTTAGTAATAACCATCCTAACTGTGATAAGGTACTGTCTCATCTTCATTTGCATACCACTGATAATTAGCAAAACTAAGCATCCTTAACATATATCTCATAGCCATTTATATGTCTTCTATAGAGAAATGTTGATCTAGGTCTTTTGCCAATTTATTAATCAAGTTGTATTTTCACTACTGAGGTGTTGGAGTTCCTTTAATATTCTGCATTTCAGCTCCATTCAGATTACTATGGAAATATTTATTCTTATTCCGTAGATTGTCACTTCACTCTGGTTTGCTATGCAGACACACCTTGATACCCTGTAAAGCTCTGAAAACTCAGGAGTTCATCAGTGTAGGGTCCATCTATTGATACTAATAAGAGTGATAAATGTTTAACACTCAAGAACAGACAAGGACATCTCCATAAGCTATCACAAAGCTAACATCATCATATGCCTCTACAAAAATCTTGTGTATACTCCAAAGATATTGGGATTCAAGAAAGCAAATATCATGGCATTAATATGAAAATAGTTTAATCCCACTTAACTAATAAAAGACAATGAGAGAACTTCTCCAGATATTTACAGAACATGCTTTGAAAACAAGTGAACCAGTGGATTTTGCAGTTGGAACAGTACTTTGCATATGATCATGAGTGAAAGGGTTTAGGTGGAACTCTACATTTGGCATTGTAATCTCCTAAAATTTCACACAATATACGAATTCTTTAGTAGCAAAACTTGGTGATAATGTGGGGACTTAATTCAAATACAGTGTTTTACAGCCTGAGAAAGACAATCTACATTTAAATACTATCCCATGAGATTAAATTCCATTTTGCAACACTACTTTGGTAAAAACCTGTCACTTTGGGAATGATATGACTAATAATTGCAGCCCTTTATATGTTCTCTCTCTCTCTCTCTCTCTCTCTCTCTCTCTCTCTCTCTCTCTCAAACACATGCACACAGAGTGAGAGAGAGGGTTACACATACCATGAAGGCACACTGTAATGGATACTCTGAAACATACTCAGGGTGCTCATCACGATAGATGATGTGCCTCCTACATTGAACAAATACAAAGTTAAGGGGCATTGTCCTCACATTGAAATAGTTCAGCATGTTGTTCAGTGGGTCTTCATCAGAACTATACCTCAGGATCACTTGAGAGGGTTTGCGACAATGCATTTGCCCGTCCCCCTGGCTACCGTCAAGGGTTATACTTTCATCTTGGTGGGAAACAAATAACCTGAAATTCTTTCTGGGTTGAATTCTAAAACCCAGAGCCTGACGGAAATCCAAAACATTGGGCAGCATTCTATAGAAATATGAAGGGAAAAATATTTCTTCCTGACATGACGGTTCCTCAAGCACAGGGGAAGGTGCAGAAGTGAGACCTCTGTTACACCCAAGAGGAGGAAGAACCCGGGATCTGGGTGCCCAGCAGCAATGTCAAGAGATGAGTAGATCTGAGAGGCATTTTGAAAGTACAGCACAATGAGTTTGGTGTCCAATTAATTATGATAGAGGGGTTGAGGGAGAGGAAGTTGTCAGTGTGACTTCCAGGTCACCAATGTGGAGAACTGGGCACACTTTGCTTACACAGGGAATAGTAGTCAAGGGGAGAGCCTGGAGAGAAAATGATGTTTTCAGTCTTGGATGCATTTGAGCAGGAAACTATGGCTGAAAATGATGTGGTTGCCAGTTTTCTCTACTGCGGACATTTATCATGCTGCCTTGTAGTAGGCAGATGTCTCAGAATTCCCCCATGAGATCCTAGTACAAATACCTACCAGTTTCTTCCTCCAAACCCCTGCCCCCTCCTCCCTGAAATGGCTCTTGCCAAGGCCCTCAGCAATACTCACACCACTGAATTAAGTGTTTTTAAGTGG
>PVJX010010178.1:0-58060 GCA_004027295.1 Dolichotis patagonum
TATATAATGGAGTACTACTCAGCTATAAAGAATGATCACATTGAGATATTTATAAATAAATAGACACGACTTGAGACCATACTCATAAGTGAAATAAACCAAACTCACATATGTAAATACCATATAGTCTTCCTAGTATGAGAGTTGGTAAGAGTATATAAGATTTTATGGTAATCATGATTTCCCATTTCACTGCTTTGAAGCCTTTCAATGTTTTCATTCATCAATTGGAATGGTTTTATTCTGTTTTGTTTGACTTTATTATGTGTGATGGTATGAATAGCTGTTTTGAAGAAAACAAAACATTATGGCAGCCATTGCTGATTTAATATCATCTTCCTTAGAAGTTCTACCTTGCTTCTATTCTGCTATTAAAATTGGTTCTATCATGTTGTATCTTATTGGGATTTTAATATACATGATAGTATAAACAAATCTTTTTATTGAAAATGAGATATTACAGTAGACATTGATCATAGTTATTCACTTCAGAATGTCCTGTAATTCTTTCATTCTCTCAAATGGTTTTATACCATTGTGTTATGTTTGATATTATTGTATTTGAAGCTATGCTCAACTATAGCAGAGAAAGAGATATTTTGACAGCTACTATTAATGTCCAGTTTTCTTACTGTAAAGTGTTGTGTTGCTTCTGTTGTTCTGTTCTGATCTGCTTTGTTCTGCCCTCTTTTGTTTTATTCTCTTTAAAATAAAATAAAAAATAAATAAATACTCATTACAGGCAGATAGCATGCCACTGTACACAGCCCAGAACTCAGAGGCCACTGTCCTCTTTGTCTTTTCTGCTTTTCAGGCTGGTATCAGGTCTCGGGTACCCAATCAAAATCCTGCCGGAGCTCTTGCGAGATGTCTACTTGCAGGTACTATGCATGTGTCCTGAGATTTTCTAGTTAGCCTACTTCCCCTGTCTACCAGTGCCTGCACTAAGTTCCCAATTTACAAAGGAGTTCTGCCCAGTAGGAATTGTTTCTAAGTCAGATTTGTTAGTAAGCTAGCAAAATCCGTCTTACACAGTCCACCTATGCCAAGTTTGCAACTGGAATGTTTGTAAATCAGGGACACACGGTGTTCCTGCCTCAGGTACACAGTTAGTGAGAAACCACGCGTGTGACAGATTCTCACATGTTCAAGTCATTCTTTATCTAAGGCTGTCACTAATCTCCTAGCTCAACTTCTCCTCTTGTCACACACTCTTGTAGCCGTTTTGCGCATCAAAATGTTCTGGTGGTTTGATTTCCCATAGTCGTGTCTACAATTGGCTTTTTATTGCAGCAGACAATTACCAGGTAGGATTTAAGTAACTACTTTACCGTAGGATGAAAATCTTCCAGTGTTTGGTTTTTTGTTACCGATGTTATGATTACATTATTCAAATCTAACCATTTTAGAACCAACTGCAGTACTACTAGTGCACTATCCAGTCAGGAAAACAACTGATTGTTCTCTTCTGATTGTGCTATTTTAACACACTGAGTTGGGTACTTTAAAAAAAGTCTTTATTTCTTAGACTTTAAAAAGTTAAGAAGTTGAAGATGGAGGTGCCAGCTGATTCTGTGTTGAACAAACACTGTTTTCTGCTTCCAAAACAACCGCTTCTTGGTGAAACCTCACATGACAGAAGGGGACAGAGCTTTTTCCTCACAGGGAAGAGCTCAAAGTGGAGGGGGCAGCTTTCTGTAGCTTCTTATATGCAGAAAAGAATCACAGAGATCTCATGATTGGAGCGCTTCCCAAGCGGCTCTTCATGTTTCACTGGGGAAGAGCACATTTAAATCACTTCTTTTAAGGTAGGTGAATATTACAGAAGCTGCTTTCAAAATGTCCGCAGTACTAGTGGTGACTTTCTGCAAAGTGCTTGCTTTCCCAGAGTCCCAATATGGTGCCCACAAAATGGTTTAAAGTCACTGCAAGGATACTGCCTTCTTCTTGACCTCTAACTTTCAGAGATCATATTAATGACAAACATTAAAGGATCTGTGGGGAGATCCTGGTGGACGTGAGGCATGAGTAGTATAGATTCCAGTGTTTACCTCCTTTGGTCCAGAAGGGACACAGAATTGGAGAGATGGATCCAAAGACCAGTGAACTCCATTTGGCAGTGATGACTCCAGTCGGCAGTGACCAACGCACTATTCCATCCTCCTTTCTACATTTGCATTTACAAAGATCAAATAAAAACATTTATTTGAAAATTATAATTTATGTTAAAATATTAATTTATTTCTGGATACAGGAAACATTTAAAAACAAGCAGCCATATGTACACAAAGAGAAAAAGCAAACACAGCAACTGTTAACAGTTTTTGATGAAAATTCTTCTCTCGATATTTGTTTTATGATTTCAAACTTTCTAAAATAGTTCAGCTTTTTGACATAAAGAGTTGAATGATAAAATTTCACTTCACTCAGAAATACACCAAGACACCAAGACATTTATATCATTTGGCAGAAAATGCATGGTGGGCATACATCCTGTGTACATGCCATCGTAAGTTTACCAACTCACAATATATCAATCACGTTCTCTAAGTACCACCAATAACCAACACCTTCGATAAATTCATACATAAATTTAGGAATAAGATAAATGCATTGGAATCACAAGCTACAATATGCACTTTATTATAAAGGTATAATACAGTTTGTAGGTATACAAGAAAACAAAATCCTATTCCACTATTCAATTGAAAAACAAACATAAGCAAGACTTTAAATTCAGTGTTTAGAAAAGTATAAAACCATTAACAAAGTGTTAATGATTTTAATATATTGTAGAATAATTAAAAGAGCAATTATTTTAAAAGGTAGGTCTCACATACACACTCATGCTTTAGGTGAAAAAGGTGAGCCACAGGTAACTTAATTAAATTTATCTTTTGTTATAAGTAACTTGTTCAGTCACAGAGATAATACCAGAAAAAAGAATTTGCTCAGAGAATGTATAATTTTGGATCTAAATTACTGCCCCAAATTGCTACATTAAATTTGTGCTTCATAAAGAAATCATAAATTATACTAATTTCATATATTACATTTATTATGTTTTTTCATTTTCAAACTATCTATATGTATATATGACAATCAAGAATTTATAAATGTAGGATATGCAATGTGGTCTCACATAATTCCTACAAATAAACAAATATTTCTCTCATGTGATTACACAATTTTTGAGTGAAAAGTGAGAAAACTTATCATCTAATCTAGCAAATTTCATGTGAAAAATATATTTTTAAATATAGCCATCATACTCTATATATTTTAGTCAAAATATTTCTAGTAATCCATCAACACATTTATTTTAATTCATCAAAACAAAAATTGTACATTTTAAATTAGAAATGTACATTTTAATTGTAATTTTCACTGTAATTGTAAATTGTACTAATGCATACCATATCATGTTTTAATAAATGCATGCTCTGAATAATGTTCAGTTTAATTTAAAAATATTGATCTCAAAAAATGTATTCATTTTATGGTTAAAACTTTCAAAACACTTGCTTCTGGATTTTTAAGGCCATGTAAATGTTATTATCTATAGTCAACCTACTGTACAGAAGAATACTAGAATTTCTTGCCTAATCTAAGCATAACTAAGCTTCCCTCCATCAAACTTACCATCAATGGTACCTTTCCATGTGGCTGGAGTGAGTATACATGCTTCATTCTCATTCAGCTGTCTGTGACCCAAACTCTAAGAAGAATCGCCATGGATGGTCCAGCCTCAGTCTGCTGTGAGGGCTATGGTCATTCATGCTGCAAAATGTGTAATATAAACTCACAGCTCACCAAGACTAGCACTGCACTGAGGTGTGACCAAGACCCATACTATTATAGGCTACCTAATTCTTACATATACTCATGGACCAAGACCACTTTAACCAAAACAGAAAATACTAACACAAGGACTCAGTCTATTGGATTTCCACTTAGGTTAGTACCCCGTTGTGATGACCTTTCATGGTCATTCTGATTTTCTGGAAGAGCTTGAAGTCCCCTGGTACCATACCTGGTGAATAAGGCGGATAAAGACCCACTGAAATGATTTTATTGGTCAGAAAATCCAATAGTTAATCAAGGAGAGCTAACCACATAATGCAATGGGTGCTTAAATAAAAAATATTTAATATGGTAGAGATACATTACTTTTAACCTTCCTCAACATATGTAAAACACTCCTCCCTTTTTAGCATACTTATCTTTCAATCTTGGCAAGGTGTTTTTTATTGTGACAAGAATTTTAAAATTTAAACATTCACTGTATTTTTTAGCATCCTTTGTAGTTTGTCAAATTATATCTTTTAGCTTTCAAAATTGTAGGTGTTTCTAATGTAATGTCACCTATGCTGTGTTTTCAGAGGTTATTGCTTCTATTGTTCCTACTGTTGAAATAGTGTGACTAGGGAAAAATAACACATTCACCACACACAAATGTACTTTTCTTACAAAGTAACCTCTCTACATCATAATGTGGAGTGGTGATATTATTTAAATTCCTAGTTGGTCAATTGCCAAATTACAGAAGAAAGTTCAGAATCTAACAGTATACATAATTTGCACACACACACACACGTATATATATTCTCAAGAGTATTTTTAATGGGAAATCTTTTCACAAAGGAGGAAATCTTTCCCCTAAATAGATTTACTTTTGAAAAATATATACAATCTGAGAAAAAAATAGATGGTGTTTCATGAAAAATATGCTTCGTTAATATTACAATTATAATAAACAAGAATGAATATGGCACTTAGTGGAGTTCACAAACAATTAACAAAAATTCTCATCTCCCTCTTGGTAATTAAATTGATATATCATAGTTTCAATATACGGAAGATTTCTTATAACCCACGTATTTTGAAAAGGGTGAACAACAACCAAAAAAGAAAATAACAAACAAAATATTAATAATATATTTACTTTTACTTTGAAATTTTTATTGTGGAAGGAAAGCACATGGTTGAAAAATTAAGGTATCCTTCATATCTGCTCACTGGAAGAGCTTAAAGCAAATTATGAGTTTATCTACTAATATCCACATTGTTCAATGTAATCACAGCTGCAGGAAATTTATTGTGAGCACCCAATGCAGGTGAATCAAAGATCCTCTTGGTTTTCACTTATTACACAATGGAGAATGACTACAGATGGGAACAGGAAGCATATCTTTCCTGCAGCATGAAAAATTAAAGATCTGGGTAATTTATTAATCTTCCATAAGGGAAATAGTAATCACTTAAATTTAGCCAACCTGAATCATGCAATATGAGGAATAAATTTTTAACAGATGTGTCCTCTGTGTATGGGCACACACAACTAAAACTGATCAAGATCAAAAGCTTGTAAATTTGTTTCAATAGGATTAGAATATAAAACAAATGATGGCATTTATAGAGATAGAAAATAAAATGCTTATGATATCGAAGGTCCAAATGTATGTTTTCATGCTTCCAATCTGACATATTAGGCTTAGAAATTTGTAGCTCAGTTGCCAAAAATAGACATGCTAAGCAAATTTTTGTACAATATTTGTTAAAAGCAATGTATATTTTAGTCCATGTTCCAAAAGCACTAACATAGGTACTTTGAACGGAGACATTTTTAGACATTGCTATTCCAGAGTTAGGAGAATATTTTGGTCTTAATGACACTGTAAAGCTGTTGGGAAAATGCACTGAATGGATTCCCTGATTCTACCTTATTCTTACTGAAATAGCCTGTCTTTTTCCTTCTGTGTTTTCAGATGCAATGGTAGTGCCCCGTGCTGCTTCTGTGTCCTAACAAGGATAGTGAACTTTATTGTGAGCTTAAATATTTAATGATTAAAGCCCATTTTTCTTGCACATTAAATTCAACCAGTGTCCTTTGAGAATGTGGCATCTCCCAGTACACATCCCAGGCTGCTCATGCTTAGAAAACCTTCACCTGTCTTCCAAGTTTAAAGGATCTGTGAATATTAGCATTCACTGTACATTGATCATTTTAGTCCCTTTTGCACAGTAATGATCTACAGGTTCTTTGTCATAACAATGTTATCAATATATTTTTAAAAAACATCAATTATACTACACTGCATGATAATAACTTCAGAAACAAACATGCGAAATAATACGTGGAAAACTCTGGACAGATGAGTGATTGAAATAGTCATGATAAGGAAGCACACTGGAATAGTTCCCAGGCCTCTGGAATGCATGGTTAAAGATTAGAGAAGATCTTCAGGAAAACAGTCAGCAGCCTTCAAAGTCAATTGATCTGGGAGATATTTGATCTAGCCGTTGTGTCCCTTCTGCCCTGTGAGCTGTCTTAGGCTTGTTGACATATTCCATATGCAAACCACCATACTGCTTTCCTCTCTGAACCTCAGCTTCCAGACAATTGTTACAAATACTTTTCTTCTACATCTTTGTCCTCATATCCCTGAGTTAAAATAGATAGCCAAAGAGGTATCAGAGCAGGGCTATTTTCCTGAGACTTTACAGCAGAACCTCTGGCCTCTTGGTGATTGGACAAGTCTCATCTACAAGTAATTGTTCGTCCTCTGCCCCACTACATTTGCACACTGTGACATTAATGTCTACACACCTTCATTAGCACAAAAACAAACATGGACGGAGGAGGAAATCCAATAATTATGGTGATTTTGAATAAGTGGTAAAAATAAATATTATCTTGAGGTATCTATAACAAGTTTGATATAAAACATTCTGTAATCCACGCTGACAGCAAATTCTCCAAAATTTCAAGAAATATTTCTATGTTAATAATTGAAATAGATGTTAAATTTTAGTGGAAGTAAGGGTAAAGTAATGTCATATTTTCCACTTATGGCCACAGATCACCTAAATTCAATATTTGGGTTCAAATAAATAATCTCATATTTACTCAATTTAGTTTATGAAATAGAGGAAAATCATAAGCCTCTTGTTGCATCATCATGCCAATCTGACAATATCATTTGAAGCAAGGCATGACAAAACTTGGCTGTCAGATTAATGAGGAAAGAGAGAAACAGCCAAATAAAAGGGTATAATACATCGGATCACACTTTGGATACTTTTTTTGGCACAATGTTCCTATTCCACTTTCTCCCTGAAAAACTATTTTTCTGTGGCGATACACCAAATTACAAAACATGCCATACACAGCAGTGCCAAATACATCTCAGAAACAGACAAGAAAATAAGCAATGTTAACAATTTTCGCGATTGTTCTACATAAAGTAAAAGCAGGTAGGATATTTTAGCCTTCAGTCATTGTCTTAGCTACTTTTTATAGCTGGGACAAAATATTGGACACACACACGATGTAGAGTAGCAGGAGTTTATTTGGGCTCACAGGTTCAGTTCATGGCTGGCTGGCTCACGAGCAGAAAGAGGGCAGCAGAAGGAAGTTACGCAACCCATGGCTGCTCGGAAAAAAATAGAGAAGGAGAGGCTGAGATAGGAACAGGAATACGCAGGAAGAAGTCATGCCCGCCTGCACCCACTTCCAACAAGGAGCTGTCTCCTAACATCTCTGATGAAAACAGCACCGTCACGAGCCGATCACCAAAGGAAACATAAGACATTTTCTTTTATTTTCTACAGAATAACTATTCTTATTGAACATCTTGAAATTGTCAAAATCTCATGTCTCCCCAACTTTTAAAAGTGACTATTCTCCATTATTATTTATAGCATCCAAGGGAATATTTGATTTGTGCAAGATTCCTCTGGGCACCACTTTTTCATAAAGTGCAGCTCACCTCGATCTGAAGAGTAGTCTCTGGCAGTCTCACCTTCTTAAGGCTTGCACACCTCTGTTTGGTAAGCTGTACTTAGTCCTGTGCCACCACCATTTTTTGTTGCTTGCCTGAAATTACCCTTTATTATTGACATATATCTGATATCAGGGAATACAGGAGTAATGACATTAATTATCATTCAGATTTTTTTATAACGAAAATCCACATCTAGAATCAGGTCTTATCCCCTTTCTCACACCTAAATTGCCTGCGAATTTATAGTCATCCTGTAATAACACTGGCTTTTGCAATTCAAAGAGTAACTTGCAAGGTGTGTACGGCACAGCTTTGAATGTTCGGAGCTCTCATTCTCATCTTGATGTTACGCCAGTACCAAAATAATTATGCTCTGTGTCTTTCAGTAGAGCAATTCCTCAATTAGTTATCTGGAAGGGCATGAGGATGTCACACTTTGATTGTAATTGTTTAGAGTTTCCAGTGAAAGAGCTCCACATTCATATTTCTGTCTTAGGTGGAATATTATTTAAATTTTTAAAGTATCTCATTAGAGGCTCTATGCTTCATCTATATTTTCCAATATGAGAATGCCACACATTGGAGTAAAAAATAAAAGCACATAAAAAATAAAAGATAATGTGGCTTTCCACCAGCAACATAACTGTAGAGGAATAGAGAAGTGAGATGAGGAATATACTATAATTATAATTGAATCAGATGTTGATCTACTTGTTTGTTGGTTCATTGCTTTGTTAGATTTATTGATATTGTCACAATACCAGCAAGGGGAGAATGCTTTAATGTTTTTTCCTAGCAGGAAATGCAATGTCCTAAAGTAAAAAGTAAAACCAAAAATATTCATCATAATTAAATGCTACTGAATAAAGAGAATGGATTTGAATGTAGAAACAATAAATATCTTAAGAAAATAAAGTAAGTGACAAGTCAGTGAAGCAAATGTCTTGGTTCTTAGTTACTTTATTTAGAATAATTGATTTTTCTGTTCTGAATTTTTTTTTTTTACTTTCCATTTACTCAAGTCTTAAGGGATATCAAAGTACATCTGAACTTTATTCTAGAACCATATGAGAGGAGGAGATGCTAGGGTTTAAGAGAAGAAAGCAAACACTTCATGACTGATTGTAACATACCGCTGACACTTGTGAAATTCTACTTAAGGAATAAGTGGGTATTTCTTATCTTTGAGTAACTCAGTATTGAAATGGAGAAAGACTTAGAAGATTATTCATCTACATTTGATCTAGCTCTCTGCACAAGCTTCAGGACACAGAAAATAGAAGAATGATGAAGGCTGAACGTTTCAGAGAACGGCTATTTTAAGTGACAGTTAGAATCTCACTCGAGATACCTGACAGGCAGGCCTTTGGGCCAACACTGCGTATATTAGGAGAGCTACGAATAGCTCAGCAGGTTGAAAGTTCTGAATGACTAGGAAGTGATGATCAACAAACATGAAATAAGAAACATAGATTAGACTAGCGATGGAAGAGAATTAAATAACTTGGAAGGGTTTTCCAGAGAAGATGAATTTATTGACTGAGTGAAGCAAGTGAGTTTAGTTCAATAGAGTTCAGACAAGTCCCTGTGGGTCAGTTCTTGTCCTTCATAAAATGTTAAATGTTCTACACTTGTCTTCTTAGTAAATGATAAGTTGCAAACTAAAAAAAAAAAAAACTGAAAAAAAACCCTTCACTATTATCACCACATACCAGTGAAAATCATTTTGCATAACACAGGATACCTGTTCAATGCTTATTTATTAAATGAAAAATAAAGAAACATATGACTTTAGCCTATCCTCTGATAAATTTGCAAATACCATAGTAGTTATCACTTTATCCATTAGAGCTAAAATTTTGATAGGGTGGATGACAACAGTAATATCAAAGGCAGAATTATTAGGATTCCCCCAAGATTCTCATCTCCTAACTCAGTCAAGTATGAATCTTTGTGCAAGTACCGTGCATTAACCAATAGTACCTCAGTCTGGAGCTCCATCAAACACTAATCTTGATCACACTGTGAAAAGATTTCACAGAGATAATTAAGGCAGCTAATCAGTTCTTAAATTGGAGATTATTCTGACTATCCAAGGGACACAAATGTACCCCATGCGCCCAAAAAAGCAGAAGAAGAAGGTAAAGCAGTCCATCAGAGGCATATTTCATTAGAATTCTGATAAACTCAAATGTTGTGGGAACCTCCACATTTTCTGGGGGCAGCTACATGAGAAATTGACAGGAAAGGAGTGAACTCATTAAAAGTAGACTGGCTCCTGGCCAACAATCTGAATGGAACAGAGATCTCAGGCTTACAATTGCAAGGAACTAAGTTTGACCATCATCCTGAATGCATTTTCAAGAAATTTCTTCTGAATATCTCCAGGAGGAGGCACAGCCTGGCCAACATACTATGTAAGTCATGCAGAATCATACTGCAGGACTCAAATGAACCATGCTATATCCAAACTTATGTTTCACAGCAACTGGAATAACAAACAAGTGTTTTCATCTCTAAAATTGGTAATGATTGGTTACAGAAGTAGTAGAAAACAAGAATAAGTAGCACAAAATTCTTTTTAAGATCTAATGGAAAAAATTAATTTTGAATGAAATCTCGTGTATAAATTCATTTCTATACACATAATTCCTTCATTTATATATGCATTAAATAAGTGAGATATTTAACTAAGAAGTATTCTGTCAGGACCCAAAGATCATTTATCATTTTGAACATTGAATTTCATCATGGATGAATAGATATTATGAATGTCAGGGGACAGAAAATCTCTTTGGGAAAGGCATTACAACGAGACAGAGAGAGGCTTTTTGACTCAGTTATACTGATGAAATACAAGAGTCCTCAGGTTAAAACAGATATTAGTATAGTATCTAAGTGGAGTCTGAGAACTGGAAATAATTGAGGAGGATATTTGACAACGTTGCTGAAATTTCCAATGCATAAAACCATGACAGATGTATCTAACCCTTATTTTTGTTGTGTGTCTCCCTTCCCAGGAAACACAGTTCACATAATTTTAAGGATGTTCACCGAGAGATAGTGAATGTATATTTGGGGCAAGAAACAAATGATCTTGTAGAAAAAGAAAATTGATTCATTTGATCTAAGTTATTTTACGGCAATGGTACTGAAGTATAAGCAAGCGTTAAACTAGGATTCAACTACTAATGCTTTGCATATAAAAACTTTGACATGTAAACACATTTATGAAAATCTACAAAACAATGTAAAATTGAAGGTGCACATTATTGGCGGCACACCGATGAGAGGGATGAATTGCTGACGGCCACAGTTTATCGCTCCAATTGGGGACCAGTGCTGTCTCTCGGGTTCCTTGGGGTTTGCAGAGACCATGTCAAGCACTCCTCATGCTTACCGTGGTCCCATACGTTTTTCTAAATCATCGCAAAAGTCACGTCTTGAACTTAGCAAACGGATATTATTTGCACATTATCTTGTTCTCTCTTCTTATGACCCCGTCATAAATCAATTTGCCATCACTCTTACCCTAGTGCTTGCAAACACCCGGGCACAATTTCCACACTAGCAACACAAGTTCACCTTCGCTGTAAAGAGCTACTCTAAACCCAAGGGTGCTGCTCTGAAGTGGCGTTAGAGAAGCATCGTTTTTACATTTCTGTAGTCAGTGAAAAGGAAGTCTCAGTTTCAATTTTCAAGTTACATAGTGTTCTGGAGTAACACAGCATTGCAGATAATCACTGTGGTGACTTTCTTAATTGGCAAAAGAGGGTAGAAAGAAATGGTGCAACAGAATTTGCAGGGGACACAGTTTTTCACAGACAGAGGACCTAGCATTTAAATCTACAATAATCATGAAGGAGAAAGAAAAGTATGTAAAACTTCTCTATCCTGGAAATTACATGGGGCCCATCCAAATGTAAAAACTAAAAGTATTCCTATTCTATTGTTTAACATAAAAGATTAAAAACCAACAAAGAAAAATGAAATTAAGCAATGATGAAGAAAGTTGACCATTTTTAAGGTGATAAATAGTACAAGAAAAAGGAAGGTGCTGGACAAATATTCTGGAGGAACATTAAAACTGGGTAAGAAAATTAGAGAACCATAGGATTAGATGATTATGAAAAAGCATGAGAAAAACATTGGCCATATTTTAAGACTCAGCATCAAAATAATTTCCATGTATTTTTAAAATTAAATTTATTATTTGAATGTAATATCTTTCATAATATGGATCCAACTGACGTGGGCTTTTTTACATTTCCATTTCACTTACAAGTTTTTAGTTTGGGCTGCAAAATCTGTTCTCAAACAAAATTTAGAACTAGCAGAAGAATTAAATATGTTTTATGCACTCTCAAGACAGTTTTAGCTCTACTGAAAAGAATTTTTTTAAAAAGTACAGTATTAGCAAACTTTCATTCCTGCACTTGGTTTAGAGGAGAAAAGATTTTGATATTAAGCATTATGCATGTGATTTTCCTTGAGTAAAATAAAATGAACATTTGTAAAGCCTCTGATGTTTATAAAAATTTTCATGTATTGTGATATTTCTGAAGTGTTTGTATGATGCACTCATAAATAAAAAAACTATAGCATGCAAGCTTGTAAAATACAATATGCAATAGTTACAGTGCATTTCCAAGATGATTGGAAAGTGTTGCTGAGTTTTAAAGCAAAAGTTTCAAATTTTATTACTAGTAAACAAGGTATGGGCACCCATATTTTATCTGCTACACGGTACTCATTAGATATATTTTATTCTAAATTCACATTCAAATAAAAATTTAACACTTTTTCCACACGAAATCAGAAGTTTAGCAAGTCATCCTTTATTACTGTTAGTATAAAATTATAATTTATAGTGCTTATTTTTAAGAACCAATAGTATAAGAGGTAGATCAATACATTATAAAAAATCTATGTTTAGACAAATTTTGATGAACATATAAGTCTCAGACTTAAAACTAAAATATACTACAGTTAATCTTGCTTATAAGCACACTCAAATAAAAATGCTTTTTAGACATTTTATTAAAATAATTATGGTTTTTAGAACTACAGTGTCTTCAATTTTCCACTATAAGTGGCTTTATAGATGCATAACCTGGCAAAAACTTAGAACAGTAGTTTCATAAAAAAACTAAATCATAAAAATTCGAACAAAATATATTTTAATAGTTAAGTTCCTTAAACAACATGATGCTTGCTAATGCACAAAACATTTTAAAGGTTGTGTGGGAGCTAAATGCCTGGTAAATGAACATTTATTTCAGTAAATTATGAAACAATTCATAATACTCAGTTGAGACTTCCTGAAGCATATAAAATTTAATGTGATTATTATTGATTATTCTTTATAGCCTATCCAAGGTTTAAATTGTAACATCATTAAGTATATACATTTGATGTTTTGTTAGATGAAACCTTATTTAGATATAGATGTTCGATTTTAGCTACACATAGTTACTACTTATCTTGGTTTATAAATAATGAAATATATAGAGTAAAATGAATTAAAACACCAGAGATGATTTTTCTTCCGCTAATTTTCACTGATTTTAAAATATTCTTGTTTCCCCTATGTTGTGTTTACCAAACCAGGACAATAATTAATCCTCAAAGGAAACTAAAGGGTTGGTTTTCTCATTTGTGGTAGAGTCTACCATATCTAGTGACTTCTTTGTATTAATCCAGTATTTTCCAAGAATTCTTCTTGCATACTCTTGGTAAATATAATGTATTTTAATTTAATATGGACACAGTGATTTATGAAAAATTATGTATATATTTTCATGATTTAATATCTATAACCTAAACAGATTTTGAAAATCTCTGCTTTAATCATTCAAAGCAGAAAATAAAAAAGCCATAATGCCAGCTATGAGCTAGCATACATTCCTTTCTCTAAAACTTATTTGTATTCAGGTTTACTTAAAATACAAAGGTAAAATATTTCAAAGATATTTTTGCTTATTTTTGATTACCAAGAAATTATATTGGAATTGCATAAAAATGTGTAGATTTAAAACAAAGTAAAATTGGGAAATTTTTTGAAAAATAATGGCTCACTCAAAATCATGTGCTATTCACATATTAACAAGGCTGTGTGAACTTCCTGGCTCTGATTTATATTTATTTTAATTTTCATATAATAGAAACATAGGTTTCCATTATTGTAGTATAAATTATCATTGTTCATGTTATCAAAATTTATGAATTTATTTTTATTTAGAATAGTAGTAGACATAACTAAAAGTGGAGTATTTCAAATAGTGATGATGGAATTACACAGCTTCATATCCTCTATTTACAGAAGAAGGATAGTTTGTACATTTTAAGGTTTTCTGGTATCATTAATAAAAACTGTAACTTGTTGAAATACAAAATGATTTTTTTTATTTTAGACAGTTAAACAATTTCTTATAATTTGTAATCAAATTTTACTCCTGTGACTTACCTAGTTTAACTATTTATTTTTTAAATGATTTTTTTTAAATCTATGTACATTTTAGGTATACATAATGATCACAGGGAATTTGTACTGCTATGTAAAATATCTTGATTCTTCTTTTGTCCCCAACCCCCATCCATCTCTTCAACTCCTCTGCCCCCTTCCTTCTACTTTTTTTATTTTTATTTTTATTTTTCATACCAGGGATCTAACTCATGACCTTGCACTTGACAGGTAGGTGCTGTACCACTGAAGTATATCCCAGCCTTCTTATTCAAAAAGATTTGTTTGCATTTCTTTCCTTCCATTATCTATTTTTCCCCTTAGTTACCCCTTCCTTGTTCTCAATCCCACTGGAAAATTTCCTATTTCCCAATACCTATTATACATTTTGGTCCTTGTTGCCCTTTTGGCTTCTCACACCAGAGAAACAGTGAAATATTTAAATATCTGCATCTGATTTATTTTACATAAGAATATGGTTTCAAGGTACATTCATTCACCTAGAAATGTCTCAGGTTTATCTTTCTTTATGGCAAAGAAGCACTCAATTGTGTAAAACCTGCAAACAAACAAACAAAGATCCTACATTTTCTTTGTTCATTCATCCATTGATGAACATTTGGGCTGTTTCCAAGATATAGCTATTAAAATTCATGCTGCTGTAAACATAGGTATGCATGTATCACTGTGGTTTCATGCTTTTGATTCTTTCAGGAAGACACTAAGAAAGGAAATAAGTGAGTCAAAAAGAGGCTATAGTTTCCGTATTTAAAGGAGTCTCCACACTGATTTCCATATTGGTTGTACCAATATAAAGTCCCTTTAACAGTGGAGAAAGATTCCTTTTTTCTCTACACTCCCCCAAGCATTTGTTATTGGTTAATTTGTTGATGACAGTCATTATTTCTGGAATGAGATGGAATCTCAGTGTTGTTTTAATTTGCATGTCTCAAATGACCAATGGTGCAGAACATTTTTTCATAACTTTAATTACTATTTGTATTTCTTCATCTAAGAAGTGTGTATTCATCTCAAATGCTCATTTTTGGATTGAGTTTTTAAATTTGGGAGGTCTGATTTTTTTCAATTCCTTATATGTTCTAGATATTAGTCTTTAGTCTGAGGGAAAATGGACTAAAATTTTTTTCCCACTCTGTGGGTTGTCTTTTCACTGTATTGGTATATTATTTTGCTGTCCAAAAGTTTTTTTAATACGCTCTCAGTTGTTGACTATTTCTATTGTTTCCTGTGTGACATTGATTTTGTTCATGAAATTTTTGCCTAAAACTGTGTCTTCAAGCATGTTACCTATTCTTTCCAAAGAAGATGGGTAGAAAGTACCAACACATTGAAAAAGAACATACTTTCAAAATTGTAATACAGATTTAATGCAATCCCAATCAAAATACCATTAGTATACCTCTAACTAAAGAAAATATTTTTAAAATTTATCTGGAACCAGAAGAGAACTAAACAAATGAATGCAAACCTAGCCAACAAAGGCAAGGCAAGAGGCATCACAAATCCTGACTTGAAATTATACTACAGAGCTACATGATGTTATAAAAACAGCAGTAAAACTGACCTGAGGATTAGTGGAACCGATTAGAAGATTCAGAGAACTCCAAACACGCTTAGCCACCTTATCTTTGACAGAATTGCCAAACACATTCACTGAAGTAAAGACAGCCTCTTTAATAAATGGTGCTGGAAAAATTGATTTTCCACATGCCAAAGATTAAACTAGACCAAGTTTCTCACCATGCACTAAATTAAAATCAAAATGGATCAAAGATTTACAAATCTCACAATATTCAACTGAGCAAGGTGAGAAGAAATCTTAATATAGGTGTGTTTGTATTTTTTTGATGGTTAAATATATTGAAAGTTTTTTCATGTATTTATTGAACATTTATACTTTTAAAGAAATGTTTATACTCTAATGCCCTTTCTTATTGTATTATTTCTTTTCTTTTGTTGTTAGGTATTTGATTTTTCATATATAATTTCATATACAATTACTTATTAGATAAATATCTCTTAAATATTTTCTCTCATTCTGTGGGTTATCTCTTCACGCAGATAATTATCATTTTCACTGTGTGAGATTTTGATTTGATGATATCTAGCTTTTTACATTAATGTTTTGTTTCCTGATCCATTAGAACTCTATTCAGGAAATCACTGACTGTCCCAATATCTCAAAATGTTTGCTTCTAATAATGTTAGGTTTTTCAGGTCTTAATCTATTGGACCTATGTGAGTTGCACTTTGTGTAGGCTATGGGGTAAGTATCAAGTTTCCGTCTTCCCCATAGAGGTGTCAGTTTTCCCACTTCATTTGATGAAGAGGCTATTTTTCTTCCATGTAAATTTTGGATGTTTGCGGAGAATTAGATACTGTAGCAGCTTGAATTTGTTTCAAGGTTGTCTATTCTATTCCATTGATCTATCTATCTATTTTTATGCCAGTACCATTTTATTATGTATCCAATGTTTCTATTTCTTCTCAGGATGCTTCACCTAGGTAAAGACACGTGCACTAACAAACTAAGTCTTGGGTAGCTGTTTTCAATTCTGTGTAGAATGGCATGGGTTTCATCATGAGAACTGAATGGATCTCTAGCTACAGGTACTATGGCCACTTACTATTATTTATTCTTGGTGATTCATGGAAACTCTAGCAATTTCTATGATTTCTTTCTTGAATATTTTATAATTTTCATTATAAAAATTATTCGTATCCTCAAGGTCATTCTTAGTTTTGTCATCATTGTGGTTGTGTGACTGTCGTTATTGTGTTATTGTGAATAGACTGCTTTCTGCCTTGGGTTCCAATCGTACCCTAGTGCTGTATGCAAAAGCTAATGCCTTTTCCATATAGATACTGTTGCTGAATTTGTTTATAAATTCTGAGTCTTTTGGTGTGCAAATTTAGAATTATCTAAGTATAGAATCATGTCATTTGCAAAAAGGGATTGTTTGACTCCCTCTTTTCCTCCTTATATCACTATTTATATCTCTAACATCAATTTTGTAAGTAGGATTTCAACTACTGTATCAACTAAGAGTGGTGACAGAGAACACTTGTATCAACCAGAATTTTAGAAAACTTACTCTCTTGAGTATATAAAATTGAATTTTGTGCTTTACCCTTTAACTTTACCTTGTATTGAAGTATTCATTTCATTATTCCTGTTGAGTACTATAATAGAAAATTATACTTATTTTATCACACTTTTGTATTTCCATCATTCAAGTTATTTTGCAAAGTTCCACAAAATGCTAAAATGTTTCAACATTGTTTTAATTTGTTCACAATTTTATGAAAAATATAAACATATATTCATATGATTTCAAAGGTTATAATAATCACACAATCACAGTCACAGTTGTTCACCAAGAACTCTACAATTTTTACTCTTTGATATTGACCTTTTAGCCCCAGAATTCTGAAAAAAAATGTTTGTTGCGTTAGTCACCCAATCTACTATAATTTGTTGTAGAAGTCTGACTATGAAACCATTCATAAGTGAATTCTGAGTGAACAATGTGCCTCACCAGCACATAACATAAGCATCTAAGTGTTCCTTAGCTTCCATTTTACCTTGCTATACTCTTGCATAGCTTTATGCTGTATTCCCTGAGAAGTTGGCTATTTTCATTTCACTGACAATTCCATAAGGTTACATACCAAACTGTCTATGTTAGTCAGTTAATCCTCAGTTTTGAGTTTCAGATATGTGTCTAACCATACCTTTATTCTACATTCTTTCACCTGTAAGTGACGATGATTGTAGTTCCTGCCTTCTCAGGATGCATGAAGAACAAATGAAAGAAACATGCACAATTCTTATCACACTGGCTGGCACACAATGATTTTATAAAACAATGATTGTCAGTTTCAATTATGTTTGGATGTACTGACGGAATTAATATTAAAGAAGTTAATGCAATTAAATACCTGGTGGTATCACCTTAAACCATAGTAATCCTAAACTCACAATGACTCTGCTACTGCTTTGGGAGGACATGAAACTAGTCTTCTGCAAATACAATAGTTTTGGGGGGTGCCAATGTTTACAGGAATTCTCTACTTACTTGGTCTTATCTACTATACCTGAACCAATAAGTAAAAACATTCTATCCATAAGAAGTCTTTGTAAAAGGTTTTCTAGATTTATTGAAGAAACTTATCATTTGATGAATTAAACAAATGTTAAAATAAATCTTTCAATAACACTTAACATACAGCACCTGAAAAGAGGAGTATCTCTTGATCATTCACCTCTAAAGAACACCATCATAATTTACGTTTTCAGTGGAGTTTAATCCTTACACATGACGATGTCACCTTGCAGAAAACATCAAATAGATATAATTGACACATGTGTTTTCAGCAAAGATGCATCTATCAAGTTTTCTTTTAGTTCAATTCACAGCATGCACAAATATCTTCTTTCTTTGATATACTGTATATTTATATGTGTATATTCACAGATAAACAAAATTAATTACAAAATACAACAGTGACAAAAATATATTTGTATTATAATTATTGGAAGTTAAATGAAATTGGAGCTTATAAAGGAAGTATATAGAAGGAAAATTTTAAGTATATCTTGATTATAATTTGAAATCTGGAGACATATACTGGGAGTCAGCTCAAATTATGTACTTTTATTAACCAATTTATATCATGATATAATATAAATCATGACAAGCAGAAAATTTAGGAAGAAGTAATTTCTGCTTTCCAGAATTTTTTATATACTAAGAGAAATAAGTCATTTGACAATGTTTGTAATTAAACCTTTGCCTGAAGAGAATCTCAGGTAGAGTACAAATCACAGTGACATTATTTTAAGCTGACAGCCAATAGGAAATTTGCTGACAGATGAAGTGGGATTTGAAATGAAGCAGCTGAGCAAGAGAAGGGTCAGACAACAGTTGTGAGAAGGGCAGAGACAGGGTGGGGAGCCACACAGTAGGGAGAGATCTAACAGCACATACAGCTGAGGTTAAATGCTCCAACACTTAGAGAGGCTTCGATGCAAGAGCAGACACAGTGAATTTCGGAGAGCACGGTTTTTATTTGATCTATCATTCATATTTGCTAAAACACTTTATACCCCACTCAAGAAATTTCCTGTAAAATGCCCACCAATTAATTTTTGCAAGTAAAACTACTGGAGTATAATATTTACATTGTTTGGAAAACCCCTTATTATCAGCGCAAAAACTTCTCACTAAAACAAAGTAACTTATGCATAAAATGTTCAATATGATATTAAAGTAGATAATGATTCAAACACTAGAGAGCAAAGAATGTCAAATCAGACACAGTGACCTTCATGAAAGAACTCTGAATGACATGCTCTTATTGGCATGTCATTGGTATTCTGTTGGGGATCTAAAGAATTTATTTTCAATAATTATACTTTATTACATGTTCATTAGCGTTTGATCGTTTTCTTCTTTAACTATATTCTAAAATGTAATTACTGTATACCGGTTATTCTCACTTTTGAGTTATTTTACTATATTTGCATATAAAAATATAATCTATCAACAAATAGCATGAATCACAGAAAAATATTCACACACTACAAATATGTTTCAAATGAAATAATACTTTTAAAACCACTGAGTTTACCACTCAAATCATTCTTTTCTCATTAAACCTGTATTATGTATTTTTTCTCTACAAAAATATAACATGAATTTTTAATACTTTGGAAATGTTTTGCATACGTGGTATCATAATGCATGTGATCTTTGAAAACCTGTAATATTCAATTTCAAATTTTTTAAATGTGCAATAATAATGCATGTAACTATTGTCACTCATTTCCTACCTGATAAATTTCACTTCATAAATATAATAGCAGATGTGTGCTTTCCTAGGGGGGCATGTGCCGTTACTGTTTTATAGTTTTCTATTATAGAATATTACCTATGTAACAGTTCAACTGCATTATCAACTCAATTAGTTTCAAAGCCGCGGATGCACACTTCTGAGTGGGTCTATGTGGCTGGTGCAGCTGTGACCTCGCGGGCTGTATTTGGCCCTTGTGCCCGTTCTCTCTGGTACTGTTCCCCTGCTTCCTGGGGGGCAGGAGCTGAGCCCTGCCCCACCACATCCGTCTGCCACGACGTTTCTGCACCGGAGCCAGCTGACCACGGGCTGGGCCCTGTCATGACATGAGCACTCAGAAACCCCTCTTTAAATTGCGTATGCGATGTCCCTGTCGAAAAGCTGCCTAACGCGTCCATCCTGAAAACATGCTTCGGACACAGCTGGTGGAAAATGTTTTTTCAAGGCATTGACCCAAGAATTGAATTGTCTTATTATATCACTTAATATAATTTAGAAATGACTAATTTCTCAGTTTTCTGAATTATAGAGAGCTTCTCCCATTCAAAAGCCTTTCTCCCAAGCTACAGTGAAAATTCATTCACATGTCAAAATCTTCCTCTTTATTTGTTGATTTTGTATTTACAAATTCATTACTTTTTAAATTTTATCTATATCCCCAAAATCACTCCAATTGGTGATTTAATTATCATTTTGGGACATGTGTGGAGCAGCAAAAAAATTCTCCTTATGTGCACTTTCCCCAGTGAGCTCACTTCTTATATTTTATACAGTAAATCAAAGTCTTCTTTGGATTCATGTTATTCGCACTTGTGTGCTACTTTTCACTGACTTACACGTCCACGTACCAGGTCAAAGCACTGGCTAAAAGTGCTGTCTGGTTTCTAAAAGTGCAAGAACTACCTAATATATTACAAGGAAATCAGACATTATAAAGCAAATATGTTTGTTAGAGAAACTTTGGTCAGCCAGGAGTTATGGCATTGCTGGCTGTGAGTTCAGCGTTAGCAAATCAATAATATAAATATTAAATAAAGGGAAATCAACAGAAACACACATAAAACAAAGTTCTATATTGATCGGCAAATGAAACATTGTGACCAGAGGCTCTCAGGAATCTCTATTTCCCTTGGAAAAAATGATACAACGTTTGCTAGCTCAGTGTTTGAGCACACTTTATAAAATCTACTTTGAAAAATTTAGAATCAACTGTTTTTCCCTATTTTTGTAATAAGGTACCTGATGTCACTTATCTCAGCACAGATTTTAAAAATTTAACCTTTGGTTTAATAATTATTGCATTAAAATACATCTATTAACTCATGAGGTAAGTCTTTGAAGTTATCGATCTTTAGTAGCATTTTGTTTCTTTTTGGTTCTTTGCACTTATACATATATTTTATATTCATCTTACTTGTCAAGTCCCATGAAAACAGTTGATTAATCTGATATTTAGTAAAAAGCATAACTTCCTTACAATAATCATATTTTTGTTTTGAGAGTCTTTTTAATGCATCATCCATAAAATGACATTTCTAAAGGATTTTCATTTTTGGAAAAGTGTAAACTAAAGTAAAATACCGTATCTTATTTCTCCTCACTACCTGTCACTTTGTTACTGTTGATCAACCCTTCTACTTCAGCAAATACAATAATTATAGTTACCAAAATTGTATTGTATATTTCCAAGTAACAAGGAGAAGTGATTTATTGCTCACCAGAAAGAAGTGGTGTATATTTCAGATATAGTAGTGATCACCCTGGTGATCACCAAACATGTCAAAAAATCATGTTGGATCTCATAATATGAAATACAAATATTGAGCTATTTGAAAATAAAATAGAACCAGCATTTAAAGATAAACAAGGATAACATATTTTTACTTTACTTAATGTTTAGGTTAAAATTTTTTAAATTAACTTTGCAGTCACTCTTTTGATATACATAATGATCACATTCAAGGTAGGAAATTTGCCCCTTTACATAATATATTTGATTCTTATTCTTATTTGATTCTATTTGATTCTTTTTTCTTATTTCCTTCTCCTCCCTTCAACCATCTTCCCCTCCTTATTTGCAAATTGTTTTTCCATTTTATCCTCCTATTATATTTTTTCCTTTTTATTCCTTCCCTTCCTTCTTCTCCCTACTTTGCACTAATTCCCATTTGACCATTTTCTTCCTATTACCTAATATCTACTATCCATTTTGATACTTATTTATCACAAGAGAAACACTGTGATATTCAATCATGTTTCCAACTTACTTCATTTAAAAATAAAGGTCCCCAATGCATCCATTGATCTAGAAATACATCCAGCTTATCCTTTTTGTTATAGCACAGTACTCCATTGTCTATAAAAACTACAATTTCTGTATCCATTTATCTATTTTATAGGCATTTGGGCTGTTTCCGAGATTTAGTTTTTATAAGTTGTGCTTCTATAAAATGAGTGTGCATATATCCTTGTGGTATTTTGCTTCCAACTCTTTTTGGAAGATATCATGAGAAGATTAGTTGGGTCTAATGGAACCTCTAGTATATTTCTTTTAAGAGATTAAAAGAAAACAAAGCAATAAAAACAAAACAAAAAAGTGATACAGGATTTCAAAACATGATAGGAATTAACAATGGTCACTATATTGCATATTGCTATCTTTGAAATACTTGCCCAGATGGAACCTCTAGTTTTAGTTTTTTTGAGGAATTTTCATATGACTTCTATATTGGTTGTACCAGTTTACGCTCCCACCAGCAATAGAGGAGGGTTCCTTTGACTCCATGGCTGCAGAAGTATTTGCCACTGGTTGATTTCTTGATGAAAGCCATTATTACTGCAGTGAGATGGTTTCTCAGTGCTGTTTTAATACATATTTCTCAAATGACTAGCATTGTTCAACATATTTTCATAAGTTTAATTGCTATTGCTATAACTTCACTCCTCTTATTAAGTTGTCATTGGACTTACTAACTGACCTCTTTCTCTCTTGCATTGTTAATGAAAATGCATTTATCACTTTATTTTTAAACATTATATATTCAATTTCAGCTTTGCTATGTTTGCTATGTATCTTTACATTTAGTTTTATAATATTTTGTTGTTTTTCTTCTTAGTTAATATTTTAAAAATAGTTAAATGCTATTTTTAAAAATATGTATAAATATGGACAGATAATATTTTTCATGTTTTATTCATATTTTAACCATTCTGCAAAATTACCACATATTTTCTTCTTAATGAATGGATTTAAGTGTTTATACTCTTCTCTTTTTGCCTCTACTTTAGTTACACATGTGATAAACCTTATTAGCCTATGTTCTATATTTTCTGGTTTTTATTTCTCTTTCTTTTATCTTACTGTATACTAGTCAAGTAATTTTGTCAACATTCTTTTACATTTTAGTATGTTTTTATTACTTTGTGTACTTATGATTTAGCTCTTCACAATTTTTAATTACTAATTGACAAATATTTTTGTTTTAATTGACAATGATTTTATTTATGGGGTGCAATGTGATATATATATATATATATATATATATATATATATATATATAAACATATTATGGAATCACCCAACACATTTATTTCTTTAATTTTTAAATATTTAAGGTATTTCAATGGTTTGAATGTGCTTTTTCCACCAAGAAGTCACATCTTGGAAATTTGGTTTTCATTGTGAGGATGTTAGCGCACCTATGGACCTTTCACAGGTAATCCTAAAGGGTATCTAGGTCCTTTCACCTTAAAAGGGATTAATGTGTTTCTCCTGTGGTCTTTGTTAGTTCTTGCAGGAGAAATGTTAGGAACAGTCAGCCTGACCCTGACTCACTCTGTGCCTATCTCACTGTGCAATCTTTCCTTGTTATACAGTCCTGTCACTGTCCATGCACGGTGAGATGCTGCAACCCTGAGGTTGTTACCACAGCCTAAGTTACAGGAACTGTAGTATTAGGGCTTCTGTCCCCAAACTGTCCTCTAAATAAAACTCTTCTCTATAAGGCTCGCCATCTCAGCTACTTTGTGTGAGTAACAAAAAGAATGGAGCAAGATATACATAATAATTTGATATTCTATATTTACCAATGTCCTTGTACTTTTCCTCCTCATTTTAGATGATCTATATTCATGATATCTTACCTCTTCATACATGGGGTAATTTTCACTGCTCAGAATGCATTATTTAAGAAGCGCACATTTGACTAAACTTATTCAAAGATTCTTTAGGGGTTACATTGCAAATGCTTATTCCCAGACATGATTTTTCCAGGCACTATAAGGCACAGAAAATAATAATCATTTCAAGTTATGTAAAAATATTAATATTTATTTAATAATGCACACAGTAGGCTAAAAATAAGGTTGCTGCCACAAAAATATCTACATCACAATATCTATGTCTGAATTTGACTTTGCCTATCAAAGAAGAAAGTAATTATAGTTGTAAAGTACACTGAAATCAAGTGAACTTCCTCACCATTTAAATGCACCAAAAATGCACCTTTATAAATTCTCATTAGATGGGGATATTTGAAGGTTTTACCAGACATAGAACAGGAAAAATCAACGTGATTATCAATCTGAGATTGGAGAGATGAAACAGCAAACATGCCTGCACCCCTCGGGAGCTAGAAAGAAATAGGAATGGATTCTTTTCCCACACAATCCAGAGAATGAATGCCTGCCCACGTACTAATTTCATACCATAATACTAATTTTGGAACTCAGGGCTTTAGGGTGTAAGAGAATGAACTTCTGTGTGGTAATCAACACAGCTGTAGCAATTGAAAATGGCAGCCTCAGGAAAATAATAAACATTTTTGTACTGTGAAATACAGTGCTGAAGAAATAAATATCTTTAAAATGTAGCAGTGGAGTTGAAACAGAGTAACTGGAAAAGGTTGGAATAATTTTGAGAAGCATGATTTGAAAGCTACATTGTTTTAAAATGATGTGGTTTTGGAATACGAATGTTAAGGAATCTGCCTTTGACTGCCCGGAAGATGAAGAAACCACAATAGGCAAACTGCTGTTATATTAGGAAATATTAGGGCAATTAGAAGGATCATGTCGTCAGAAACAGGAAGTGAGATAATCTTTACAGTGGCAGAGAATTCTACACAGCCTCATAACTGTGTAGGAAGGAGAAGATATAAGCCAGTGTACCTGATGAGATTACTAAGCTCGCTCTCTGAAGGCGGAGCTGGATTTCTTCCTATTGCTTCCAGTAAATGTGGAGGAAAGACACTTGAGAGGTGATTTAAAGAAAAATCAACACTTTAAAAAAATTAACTTTTTCTCTGCAGATTGAAAAAAGAGTTTAAAATTAATAAATCAGTATTAGGGCGACATATTTTAAAGAGAAAGCTAACTATTGGGTCTTTTTCCTGGTTCTGTATTGGCTATATGACTCACGGATTCACTCATGAATCAAGAATAGGTATGAGCATTAGCCAGGAAAGACATGGCAGAGAACGCTCCTCTCTAAATGCATGAAACTTCATAATGAGAACACAAGTTCTCTTGAAAAGATTATCCTAGCACAATTTGGATAGGTGGGACTGAAAGAACCAGAGACAACAAAATGAAGGCAGGATGTTAAATTCCCACAGCTCCATACCAGGAAGCAAACTCAGAATCACAGCAGTAAATGTGGTGGCCCTTAAGAAAATGGAAGAGCCACTCCACTTTCAGATCCTTGGGCCCCCAGTGGCTACTTTGGGCTCTTTGGAGTGTGTAGTCTCAACCCACAGACAATAACTTAGGTCTTGAAGCAATGAATTTTACCTTTTGGGATCTTTAAATTGCTGGAACTAGTGACCCCTTAATCTCCCTCCCCCCATCTTGGAGTAGTAGTGTCAATTGCTTTGATACTATTCCGTTCTCACCCTAAAGTTTTGGCCACAGAAAACTCGTTTTCTAGACTCACAGGTCCATAGATGAAGAACAGTCTTGCCCCAGAATGAATCATGTTCAGAATATCACTGACTTCTCATTCTGATAATGACATACAGTAATGAAATCCTCAACTTCCTACCTGATGACATCTCGATGAGAACTGGAGCTCAGACAGTTGGTGCTGTAATGGGTTAACACTTTGGGGGACGTTGCAATGGGCTGACTATATTTTGCCTGAAAGACGAACACGCTATGGTATCATAAAGGCCAGAAGAAAGAGTCGGGTGGTTGAAAAATGTCCCCTCTCAAAATGTATCTACATCTTAATCCCTGAAACCTGAGAATGTTACTTTATATAGAATAAAAAATGAGATTTTTTAAGATTTCAATAATGTCCAGAGACAGAGAAATGTTTTACATTATCCAGGGCTGCCCTGCACATAATCATTAAGTGTCTTTTACAGGAGTAAAATACAGAAAGATGTTACGTGCAAAAAAGAAGGAAACTCAGTGTGACAAGGAAGCATAAAATGGGTTGATGTGACCATATGCCAAAGGTTGCTGGCAGTAACTAGAAGCGGAGAGACACGAACAATGAATTCTCCTCTTAAGTCTCCAGGATAGGTAGACCTTGGGTACATACTGATGTCAGCACCACTGATGCAACTTTTAGTGTGCTTTTATGATGAATTATGAAAAAGTAATTTCCTATTGATTTTTAGCTAATAAGAGGTGTCATGTACCATGAGCCTTGAAAACAAGCATTATAGAGGTAACATTAGGAGTACTGTCAAATAATAAAGAGGACTAATTTAGTAGGGGAATTTACTATATTCTCTTCTGTTAAGGCAGAAAAGATTAATGGATAACTCTTTTTAGAAATCAGAAAGCTTGGGGATTGATCCACCTATGGCCTTATGAAGCTTTGGGACCACATCTGGACACAAGCCGTAACAGCATACTAAATTTTGAGAGAAATTGAATATTATCTTAGTGTAAAAATATGTCAGATATGGGCATGAAGATTTTTTAAAACTGGCAAACAGCATTACCACTGTGTACTCCAAATTACTTTAAAAATAATTGTAATTCCATAGTTCTTATTAAAATGTGATCTTTCCTCAAAATTCAATTTAGAGATTTGACTCTCTAGCTTCCAGTATGGTTATATTTGGAATTGAGATATTTGGCAGTTAATTCAGTTTAGATGAGGACATGAGGATGAGACTTTTATGGAATTAAAATACTTATAAATAAAGAAAAGAGATATTTGGTGCTATTTTCCTTTCTTCCCCAGTGCCTCAGTGTGTGAGGGAAATGGAACAAGTGATCTGTTTGCAAGATACCTTTTATAAGCATCCAATAGTCTTACCAAACAATCTTTAGCTTGAGGTTGGATTTCATGGCTTCCAAAATGTTAAAAAATATGATTACTTTTAAAACCACACAATTTATCATACACCGCTAGGGCAAGCTATGTAGTCCCAGAAAATGATCAATACAAGTCAATTGATGAATTATAGCTAGGTCTCACATATGCTTACCATCTATCTGTAATATATGTGGGTCTCATTCAGTTTTTCTCTCTCTCTTTCTCTCTACTAATGGAAATGGGATGTGGGGACTTGCACACACTAGACAAGCATGCTACCACTGAGCTGTGTCTGCAGCCCAAACTTGCTCTTATTTTTCATTCCTTAATAAGGAAGGTTACAATTTCCTGAGGGAAGTATTGTATGGAGATGACCTCTTCTGTTTCTATTACCCTTACCACCAACACTATTTCGTTTTCCTTTCCCTTCCTTCTTTGTCCCTCTAAGCCTTTCTCGCTTCCTTCATCTCTTCTTTGTGTTTTCCTGATAGTTATAAAAATCAGTTTTCTTGGTCTATCTTACAGAATGTGATGATTACATTCCTGATCAGAAGTGGTATGTGATGATTACATTCCTGATCAGAAGTGGTATGCATACACATCTCACTTTTATGTTCATTCCCCCCTACCACATCTTTTGTTATCCTTCCCTTTTGTAAAAGATCTATCTCCTTTTACCTCTTGTTTTTCATTTTGTGCTTTGTCAATAATTTAGGTTTTCTCACATGAGAGAAACAATGCCATTTTTAACCTTGTGTGTCTGATTTATCTTGCTTAAAATTAGTCTCAAGGTGCATCCAATATCCTCATAAATGACTCAAGTTTATCCTTCTTTGTGGGAAAATAGTATTCCACTGTTCCTAAGTATCACATTTTGTTTATCCATTCGTCTGTTTCAGAGGGTGCTTCCAACTATTATGAGTTGTGCTACTGTAAACATGCAAATACATCTTAAACTTTTGGGGAGATTCATAGAAGTTGAACAGCTGAGTCATAAGAGATTTCTAGTTTTAGTTTTTTAGGAATCTCCACATAGTTTTACATTCTGGTAGTAATGGTTTACAAGCCCACTCAACAGTGTAGAAAGATTCCTGACTGGGGAGTCACCACTATCTGTTATTTGACTTTTTGATGATGCTCAATTTTTTTCTAATGTAAAGTGACATTTCCATGATAATTTCGTTTACATTTCTCAAATAGCCAGGAAGTGTTGAACATTTTTTGTGTACTTCAAGAATCACACGTAACTTTTCTGAGCAGTGTCTGTTCATTTCAGTTGACCAGTATTTGATTGAATCTTTTATTGGGGGAGTCTAATATTTTTGAGTTCTTTACAATATAGGTATTAGTTCTTTATGAAAAGAATAGTTGGTAACATTTTTCCCACTGCATAAGATGTCTCTTCACTCTATCATTGTTATTTTGCTAAAGCATTGTTGGTACTATTTCTCGTGCCACTGTGGTTCTTTCGGTTCAGAATGCCTCTCCCTATGCCTATGTCCTCTGCAGTTCCAACTATTTTATTTTCCAGCAGATTGTTCCTATTTAACATTTAATAAAATGGAACATTAAATTGATGGTAACCCATCTTGATTTTAAGTTAGTATATGTTGTGAGGTATGGTTCTAGATTCACGTTTCTGAGTGTGGATAGCCATTTTTACCATGACTATTTGTTAAGAAGGGAATCGTTTCATGGACACTATGTTTTTGGCCACTTTGTCAAAGATCAGATAGTTGAATTTGCCAGGAACTGTTTCTGCATCTTCTATTTTGTTCCCTTGATCCACATGTGTGTTTTTGAGCCAATACTGTGTTGTTTTTATCACTGTACCTTTGTAGTGTAACTTGATTCACAGATTGTGTTACCTCTTGCTTTTCACTGCGCAAAGTTGCTTTTGCTATTCAGTGTCTCCTTTAGTTTTCTTTCAGTCTGTTTTCATTCCATATGAATTTTAAGGTTATTTCTAGCTCTGTGAGAAATGCTCTTGGTAATTTGATCTCCATTACATTTAATTATATAAAACTTGCATATCCATTTAGGAAATGTGGCCATTTTGACAATATTTATTCTGTCAACCCGGAAGCAGGAAATATTTTTTTGATGGCCAGTTCAATGTCCTTTTCCAGAGTACTGTAGATGTTATTATAGAGGACTTTCCTTTCCTCGGTTATGTTAATTTCATTAAAGAGTATTTATTCTTTGTTAATGCTATTGTGAATGATACCGTTTTCCTAGTTTGATTCTCAGTGAATTCATTATTAATAGGCAGCAATACTGTCAATCTTTGTGTGTTGATTTTATGTCCTGCTGCACTACTTAATTTGGCTTTAAATTTTAAAAGCTTTTTGATGGAATATTTTTGATACGCTATGTAGAAGATCCTGTAATCTACAAATAATGCTTATTTCACTTCTATATCCCTATTTCCTTCTCTTGCCTTATTGCTCTGGCTAATGTTTTAAGCACTATAATAAACAGGAGTGGTGATAGAAAACATCTATTTAGAAGGAAAGCTTTCAGCTTTGCCCCATTTAACATAAAAGTGGCTCTTAGTTTGCCATAAAGGTCATCATCAGACTCAGTAAGTCTTTATCATGAGTTGATGTGAAATTTTTCTCAGAGCCTTTTTTTTGTACTTTCTGAAATGATTATATGATTTTTGCTCTTGCTTCTGTTTTTATAATGCATTATTTTATTTGTGTATGTTGAGCCATACCTGAATTCCTGGGATGAAACCTACTTGGTCACAATGTATGAACCTTCTGATGGTTTGTTGTATTGTGTTTGCCAGGATTCTGTAGAGGATTTGTGTAACTATTTTCTGAAAATAGAGTGGCCTGTAGTATGCTTTTTGCTGTAGTCCTTTTTTGGTTTCAGAATTGGGGTAATGCTCCATTCTGGAAATGAGTTTGGGAACCCTCCTTCCCTTTCCATTTCATTAAAGAGTTTTAGAAGTATGGGGTGTAGATGTTTTATGAAGTTCTTCCAGACTTTAGCAGTAAATTCACTGTGTCCTGGGATTTTATCAGGTAGTAGTAATTGTTTTTAGTTACTGCTTCAGGTTTCTTTTGTGTTGTTGAGTTAAGCAGTGTTTTGTATTTGTCCAGAAATCTATTTTTTCTGCACTCTCCAATTTACCAGAGTAAAGATTGTTAAGTGATTGCTTCTTAACAATCCCCCAGATTTCTGTTATGCCCATTTTGATTTCACATTCTGATTTCTAATTACATTGATTTGGGTCTTTTCTTCCTTTTTGAGGAAGATTTGCTAAGGATTTGTCTACTTTGTGTAGGTATTTTTACAAAATACCCATGTTCAATTTATTGATATTTTTAGATTTGATTTTTAGTTTTCATGTTCATTTCTGCTCTGATATTTACCACGTTTTCCTTGTACTAAATTTGCATTTGGATTGTTCTTATACTTCTAAGAACTCGATGTGCTTCTTAAGGCTGTTCATTAAAGCTCATTTTATTTTTCTGTTGTGGGCATTCACAACTATAAGTGTTAATTTCAGGACAGTTTTCATTGTGTTGCATCAGGTCTGGTATGTTACATTTAGATTGTCTTTTTATTCTAGTAATTATGTAGTTTAATCCTGATTCCTTCTGTGGCTCATTGATTATTTAAGAAGGTATTATTTAATTTTCATATGTTTGCATAATTTCCCTGGTTTCTTTTAGCACTTATTTCCAGTCTCATTGTGCTGTAATACGATAATGTGCATTACAATTTCAATTCATTTGCATTTACATAAGCATACTTTATATGCTCCCATATGATGAATTTTGGACAAAGTTCCACATGCTTCTGGGAAGAATAGGTGCTTTGGTTGTGGGGTAGGACATTGCATATATGTGTTGACTGTATTTTCAAAAATTTGGTTTGATTCATACTTCTTTGTTGATATTTTTGTCTAGCTAACATGCCTATTTGTTACAATGGGTTATTGATCTCTCACTTTACTGCTCCATATAGGACCAAAATATTTTATTTTCAACATTGTTTGTTTTATGAAATTGGTCTGGTGCCCATTGCATGTATATATATAATTGATGTCTTCTCCTTCCATCTTTCCATTAACCAATATGTAGTGAACTTTTTAAACTGATTTGATTAATAGACTAGATTTGGCTTTAAGTATACCTTATCTGAAAATAAGATATTACCCTTGCTTGATGCATGGAATATTGTTTCCCCTTATTTAACTTCTTTTCTATGAATTTCCTTTTGAATTAAATATATGTCTTGGGCATAGTACATTACTTGCTTTTAGGTTTTTGATCCATTCTTCCAACTTATGTCTTGCTTGAGGAGCTGAAACCCTTCATGTTGAGAATTAATACTGAAATGTGTTGACTTAGTCCTGTCAGTGTATTATTTTCCTGTTGCTGATTTCTTTCTTTTGCTTTTCCATTTTGTTTAATTTATCACCTTTCCTGGCATCATTGGATTCATTGACTCTCTTTAGCATATCCTGAGAAATTTTGGAGGGCAGGTTAAATGGTCAGGAGTTCCCTCAGGTGCCCTCTGTCATACAAATATTTTCTTTCTCCACCAATTCTGAAAGAACATTTTGCAGGAAATATCAGTCTAGGTTGGAAGTGGTTTTCTTTTAGGGCTGGAAGCACTTTCAGTCAAGCTTTTCTGGCTCTGAATATTTGTAATGAATGTCTATTTTAATTCTAATGCTTTTAAGTTTATGTCATTCCTTATCTGATCTGGTTATAAAATTCTGTCCTTGTGGATTTGTGTCAAAATATGAGGACTGTGACTATCTTACTTCATGGGGAAACTGTTTTCTTATTTTTAATTTGGGCTCTATATGGCTCAATTCTCTGTATGTTTAACTCTTTCCCCATATTGGAAATATGGTGTTATGTCTAGAAACAGTTTTTTGGTGTCACTTACACAATCTTTCTATGTTTTTACTGATTCTAACTAATTTTTGATTAGTCTTCTTTGTGTCATCTAGGAGTAATTAAATCTCTTTGTTACTTTCTCTTTTTTTCAAAGTATCTCTGTAAATTGTCACCAGTATCAGCCCCATATTCTCCTCCTGATGCTCAGTCCTCACATTTGTCCATTCTGCTGCCCATGCTTTCAACAGCCTCTGTACTTCCTGGCAGTGTGTGTAGTTACCTCATGGACTCACCCAGATGTACTGCACCCTGATGTTTGTACCTTTGAACCAGACAGCAATAGTGTTATGGTTTGTATCTAGATGACCCTCAGATGCTTATGCTCAGAGCTATGGCTTTTGAAAGGTGACTGAACGCTGGGGAAGGAAGATATAACTAACTTCCTGTTGGGAAGTGCGACACAATCAGAAGAGGCAGGCCACTGATTATAAGAACTAGAAGCATGTGTCTCCCTCCTCAGCAACTCAGGCTTCTCTCTGCCTCCTGACTGCCATGACATGAAGGTTTTCTTCCCTTCTACCATGCTTTCCCCACTTGAAGCCAGCCAACTCTGGACTAAAAATGTCAGCCAAAATAAACCTCTTCTCCTTTAAGTTCTAGTACTCAGCAGGTATTTTGTCCCAAGGGGGAGAAAATGACACATGCACTGATGTCTTTGAAACTGTTAGTCAAATAAGCCTCTCTTCCTTCAAATTGTAGTGCTGGGTGACTTTTCCAGGAAAGTAACAGTCTATTCAAACAAGTAATGTTTAAAAATAGTACTTCTAGACAGAAAGGAGCAATTACTTTACATTTCAAAACATCCAAGTAAACTCACAAAAAATAAATAATATATTCTTAATTATCTTGAATAACATTTTTATATTAAATAATCACACAATAGTCTAAATAACAGAATTAAGTATTTCTTTATAGAATTACCTTTATGCCTGCACATTTTTCTATTTTTAGGTACGTACAAATCTCTTGAAGTAGCAATGTTGCGTGGACAAATAAGATTTATTAATATTAGTAAAGCATCCTTAACATTCTCAAATAAAATTTAAATATTTGCCAAATTATACATGAACTATTATGAAATAATTTTGCTTTTGGTTCAATAAACATAGGTAGAATAATATAGCAAACATTATGAGAGAATTTTCATGACTGAATGTATTTACTACAATGCAAAACAGACTATTCGTGATCAAACTTTAAGAATATTTACAGCTGGGGATTTAGCTCTGTGGCATAAGTGCCTGCCTGGTAGGTGCATGGTGGTGACTTCAATCCCTGGTACCAAAAATAAATAAATTAATTAATTAATAATAATAATATTTAGAATGAATCATTCAGAGACAGTATTAAGAAATGAAAAATAGATAATAAAGAACCAGTAAAAAAAAAGAAGAAAAACTAAAAGAAATAATATTCCATTGATGTTCAATGTTATTTAATTATATTCATATTTCAGTCCTTTGGCAAAATACCAGTTCATTTCTTTGTCTTCTGTCAACTATTCTCAAAATAACAAACACATCAATTTATACTGTCTTATACTACCTGATTTACTTCATGAGAATGTAGATCTAATAAAAACAAGATAAATACATTAAAGTTACCTGCATATTTAAGTCTTTATCTATCTTTTTCTGTAAGCATGGAATACACAAACAAATCCATGTCTTTCAGATACACATAATTTTACAGCAAGTTATTTAGTATATTTTGTTATTGCTTTCACTTTAGGAATGGAAAAATGGAACATTACAAAAATTTACAGAACTAGTGAATTGCACACAACTAGAATATAAAATTTTTGGCTTGGGAATTCTCACTATGCTGTTCTTCTGTGTTCTCTGAAGGACCAAATGCTCTATAAAAATCTTCAACTCTTTATCTACATAAAATGAATGTTTCTATCATTTCCTGTTGCATAAGTTCCATAGAAAGATGTTTAAGTGCTGAGTCTAAGAGTGTGGTCTCCAAAACTAGATTACTTTGGTCCAAATCCTGGTTTCTTATAGGAAAGCTGATTAAGTTTTTTTTTTTTTTGAGGGGGATTTTCTATGTTTAACTTCATCCTGCATAAATAAAGCAAAAAAATAGCATCTGTAGATGAAAATAATTAAAACAATGTAAGGAATTTTATATCTAAATTTACATCTACCTATATGTCCATGTCAGGTCTGATGATCGCATATCTTCAGTTTATTGAGCACATTAAAAATACCATATGTATTTTAAATTTTAAAATTGGGTTATAAATGTCAATGTAGATAAATTTGGAAGTAAAATGTATTTTTATAATATATGCACAATGCAAATGCTCAAATATCCATATGCATTTCTGTTTATCTCCACCCAACCAAAAGAACTAGTCCTACTGACTCAAATGCTGACTTGTAGTAAAAGAAATGAATTGACTCACTTCAACTCTTGCATATCATTTCAACTCAGTAGTGAAATTTCACCCCAGGCTTAAGTCTAGGTTCACTTCCCACATTGTTATGTATATAGACCCATTAGAAATTTTAAACATTTGTACTCAATCATAGATTTATAAATTGCTAAATGCATAATGACACAAGTCCTCACTGGTACAGGTCTTGTTGGATCATAATGCATCCCTGTAATATCTATTTCATGTATACAATGATGGCTAATATTTTTAAATCTTACAATAAAAGGTGAGGAAGGTAAGACCTAAATTTACAAGTTTGGCACTGACTCTACAATCTAAACTCTACATACTGAAGCTTACTATATACAAGGTCCAATCACTACATGCCTCTTTTGTTCCATGGAATGAACATTAACTATAGCTTTGTTGTATAGCTATAAAATGTATTTTCAGAAAGAAGAATCAATGCTAAAATTTAATTATGTTATGTATTTTTATGAACGTTACATATATTATTTAAATACTCATGCTTTGAAATGTTTATAGGGAATAATTATTAAAAATAATCTATAAAGAGTTTTGCAGGATACACCAATCTGGGCTGGAGATTGTTCTCCTTCAGCGCTTGAATTACTTTACTCCAAGCTCTTCTTCACCTGATGGTCTGTGTCGAAAAGTCTGCCGTGATTTTGATGGGTTTTCCTTTATAGGTGATCTGTTTCTTTTCTCTGATGGCTTTTAATATTCTGTTCTTATATTGAATTTCTGGGATCTTGATTATTATGTGTCTGGGTGTAGCTCTGTTTGGGTTGTAGGTGGCTGGAGTTCTGTATGCTTCATCCATCTGCATATCATTTCTTTTTTCTATACTTGGGAAATTTTCTTTAATAATTGCTGTGAATAGCCTTTGTAATTCCTCTGGTTTGATTCCTGCTTCTTCATTCACATATTTTATTCTTAAGTTATAGATCCTCTTGTCATCTTCCAGTCTTTGTATCTTTACTGCCTGCTCCCTTGTTATTTTTAAGAGATCTTCCCTTTCATGACCCCACATGGCAAGCCTGTGTTCATTTTTGATAGTCTATCTTTGGTTTCTTTCAAGCAGTTTTGCAAACTTTCTATCGAGTCTTTAGTTTCCTGATAATCCCGTTGAATCTGCTTCATAAATTCTAGCTTTTTTCTGAATTCTTAATTAAATTTTTCTCTCCATTTGTGTTCCTCCATTCTTCTGTCTGTGTCTTCTTGAGAGGTGCACAGCCCTTCTTTTATTAATCTACTTATCTCTTATTTAATTTGAATTAATATTTCAGTTTTGGTCCCGCTTATGAGGTCCTGAAGATATCTCTTTATGTCCACTAACGCTGTGTTTGATGTTGCATTTTTGCTGCCCTCAGTCTCTTTTGTATTTACCTCTCCTGGATCAATGTTCTCAGGGTTGGGGGCTGTGAGTGTTTTCTTATTTCTCCCTTTCGTCATGTTTTTGGTTCCTTCCATACAAGTGTACAGCGCAATTCCCAGACCATTTTCTTGTTGTTTAAGACTCCTCTAGAGGGCGCAGGCTAGGAACTTTAGCCCTCTTCAATAGGTTATCAGAGATTAGAGTTCACCCACAGGCAGTGTGTGCTAGCTCCTCCCTTCTGGGCCAGTCAACCTTTGCAGGCCTTCACTGCATCAGTGTGCACCGATCTCAGGGAAGTAACTGGGTCCCTCCCAGGGGAGCGGCGTAGTCCAAGCAGATTCCACCAATCCACTCGGCGAGGGGAGTAACCAGATGAAGCCACTTCCCTATGGAGTCAGGGCTGTCCTGACCAAATCCAACATGTCATCCAGTCGGCTTCCCCCTTCCCGTGGGAGGGTCCCATTCCCATCACTCACCGCAACCCCGAGAACTGCTGGACTCCCCGACCTCTGACCTCAGTGCGACTTCGGTGGGAATTCACGGTGCCTCTGGGTGGGTCGTGTGCAGAGCCGGTCCCAGCAAGCTGTACGCAGAGCTGTCCAGCTCCGTGCTCTGGCAGCTCAAGCCAGTCGCTTCGGCGTGGATCGCTTGTTCAGGTTGGGTGGAATTCAGGAGTCTCGAGGAGGGTGACGTGCTCGCTGATCTTATCTTCACCAATAGTAGCCCCAGGACCTCATATTCAAGTGGGGTTTTGCACTTTAGTTTCTTTCTGGGTTGTGAGAGTCTATATCTCTCTGTTTGGGTCTCTCCAGGGTGTTTTATTCTGGCATTTGAGCTGTCTCTCAGAGAGGGTCTCTCTCCTGCTACCTACCAGTCCACAATCTTGTGGTGTATCCTGCAAAACTCTCTCTAGAAATTAATGAAGAAAAAAGATGCTTTCATGACAGAGGAGCTAGGAGAATTTGTGACCACCAGTCCAACCCTACAAAAAATACTGAAGGACATTCTAGGGAGAGAGAACAAGAATACGAGCATTTCAGGAGCAGTGGCAGAGAGGCCTCAGTGAACGAGGCAGACAGTGAAGTAGAAGAGAAAAATAGACTATCAATGGCAGAAAAATAGAATAGCAGAAATGAGGCAGAGAAGATTGGCTATAATCTCTAGTATAGAGGGCCTTGAAATACTAACAGAGAGAAACACAGGCAGAGTAGATCAGGAGATAGGGTCCATTGAGCTGCTCTATATAGGGAGGCAGTGGGGCCCAAAACAACCAGTGCACCCCATGGGAGTGAAAGGGGAGGAATTGTCTAAAAAAGGGAGGCAGAGGATATTGTTAATGGGGTAACAAGATTTAAAATTTACATTATTCTCACCACTCTGCTTGGATGGATTATGTGCTGTTCCAGTTTGTTTACTTACGCTAGACTTGAGGACATGGTCAGCAATCCCCAAAATAAGAGTCCATATTATGGTAATCATCCCTAATTTTCCTATCAACTTAATCTGAAGCCCTTTATAACTTATACTGTCTTATTATGGCTGATCTTATTTGAATCTGGTTTGTTAGATTGCTACTTTGTATTGACTGATTTTATTTAAATCTGCTGTGATGGATAGCATCAAGTCGAAGAGTATAGGCAACTACACTGAAGATGACAAGATTCACTAAGATACCCACTCTGGTTTGATTATTACTTGCCTTTGAAGTCTTATAATGTCTCTAATGCTTTGTTTTTATTAATGTTGTTATATACTGCTGAAACACCATGGTAACCATTGTAGATCACCTTGTATTGCGGTTTTATGTGACTTTTTTGCCTCATGCTTTTCTAGGAAATGTTTTATCTTACTTTGTTTTGTTTTTCTTGCTGATACAGAAATGATAGATATACATGTAGAGACTCACTCATGTGTAGAGCTTATAAACAGTTTACGAGAACCAACTATATAACACATGTTGAAATAAACAACTACTTTGAAGAAAAAGAGACACTACAATACCCAGTGCTGCTTCCATAATGTCATGATGTGAAGTCCAGCAAAACTATCACTTTTTGTTCAAATTGATCTTGGCTTGCTTTGCCTTGTTTAAGTTCAACACATATTAAGGTATGGATGGCTGTTTTGAGAAGAATGAGAGACACTATGACAGCCATTCATGGCTTCCCTAATGTCTGGTCTTGAAGACCTGTAATGCCCTCCTCGTCCTGCTCAGATCAATTCCATACTAGGTTGTTTCATGTGAATTCCCTATATGTGACAGTATGGACAACTACTTGGAAGAAAACAAGAGTCAATATGATAGAGAGTGAACACCTCCAATTGTCTAGCTTTGAAATTTATGTCTTACATTGCTTTCTTGTGATCCACTTTGCTCTGTTTTGTTGTGTTTAATTTTACCCTATTGATATAATTGCATGTATATTTGAGTGGGTAAGATGGATGACCATATTGTTGTTTTTGTCAGATCGTGGAGCAGAACTATTAACAGTCTCACTGTTTGAATGTCTACTTTACATGTTTTAACTTTATAATTTGAACAGCTATTTCCAAGATGTCAGTATGTATTTAGTCAAGTAATAATTTCTTAGGTTTTATTGTTGTACTTTTCCTTTTTACCTTGGAATACTGTATTGTCGCTACCCTTTATTCTGTTTTATTTTGTTTTTTTTTCTCTTTAAATAAAATTATTAAAAAAATAAATAAATAAAAATAAACTATAAGAAAGTTTGAAAAGTGTAATCAAATAAAATATTAAAAAATACTACCTATGTACTATAACATAAAAGAAGTAAAAATTTAAGATACGTATTCTATTTCAAGCATTAGAACTATTTCAACTACAGAAATTTAAAATCAATGGTCTAGGAAGTTTTGTTTTTATTCTAAACCCACGTTAGCCTCAGGTTCTGAACATTTATGCTGTTAAGTTCTTTGAAATCTAAATTATTACCTTCTCATATTTTATGTATCATAATACTGGTAAAATAATTTGTGTATCAAAATTGCCTAGCAATTTTAGTTCAATTGAAGTCAAAGACTTTTGACCACTTATGATAATATCTGCTCATTTATCAAATTCATTTTTTGAAAAATCATAACTCTATCACTTCTTGTAATCTCAGTGCTTTCATGAGAATAGAAACGTGAATTAAGATACCAGCTCCTAGATTTCACTACTTTCTTGTGAACACATTATAAGTTCAGCAGCCCGATTAACCTGTCAAAAAACATTGAAGAGAAATCTTTCATTTTTCATTTCCAAGTCCCATTTCGTACAACTCTTGCGATTTGAAAATTGCTGAATACTTGGATGCACTATAGAATTCAAAATTCAATTGGCTTTTACTGCCAAAAGTATAATTTCTAGGTGTTCAGCTCAATTAATGTGTGATTGAGCTGTACTAATTTTTTAGCAACTACAATATACTTTTGTACAAATGACACTAACACTTTCATATGAATAGACCAATATTTTAATTACTAAATATAAGTAAAAGGAAATTATTGACAATGGAAATTTTTCTTACAAATCTTATGGATACTCATTGCTTATAAGAGATTCCAGAAGTCAGGAATTAATAAAGTAGTATATTTATCAAAAGAGCTTTATTCATGTCTGTCCAAAATGAAATATCTAACAGATAACATCTAAAATAGTTTTAAAAAATGTTTACTGTAGAAAAGTAAGAATATAGATTTACTTTTCTTGTATAACTTGCATCTGTTTGGTTAAAATTCTATGATTCTTTCCATTGTCATTATCAATGCGAATGTTCATATTTCCTTACTGAATTTGTTCAATTTAAAGATAAGCATGATTAAAGAAATCACTAATTTCCCAATTTTAGCAAATAACATATTGCTGCAACAGTAAAGCCAATGGGACCCAGAATTTTTAAATAAGGTAAATGATCTTTGAATATGAGAACTACATGAAAAACTTAATGAATTCTTTTCTTGGGATATGTATTGAGAAATGCAGCCAGAGCAGCTGCAAAGTATCTATTGTTAATAATGACATCCTAACAAAGATCCTGAGAACACTGGCTTGTGAAATGCTTAAAGTTCACACAATGTTTCCAAATGAATTCATCTGCTCATTTTAAGACAAGTCCATCAGAACGGTTTTCACACATCAAGAGACTCAAGTTTGCCAGCATTTTCCAATAAGAAAATAAACAGATCTTGCAGTTCACAAGACCTACCATAAAATTTCTGTTTAATATAGACTCATAATGCAGAATGGAAGTCTTAGAAAAAATAATGAGAAAACAAAAGAGATTTTAAATGTTGGGTGGGAAATTTATACTGGCAATATTGATACATGCTTATCACATAAGCAATTTTTTAGACCAATCTTTATAAATCTATTATAGCCAAGAAGGAAAAGAACATTCGGATTTTATATTAAATAAAAACACATAATGGAAAATACTGAAGACGCAGCCTTAATGTTTAGTTCTGCCTGAGTAAATAAATTGCCGTATTATCAATTGTAATCAGACAAGAAAAGGTGTTTAACTCCTCCTGTCCCTGTCCAATTCAGGTACATATTCCTAGGTCTGGATATAATCTACAAAATTCAATGAAAACTAAACCTATAGGCCTTTATCTTTATTTTTTTCTTTTTTGGAGAAGAAGTACCGTATTTGTCCTTGGCAAGGAAAATTAAAATCTCACTTTTAGTAATGGTTATTCACTTTATATTTCCATTAAAGCAGTGTGCAAGAATCCAGTATATTGATTAATGATTAGGGCCAAAAAAAAAAACCCTGAATAAATTAACAACAAAGGAAAATGAACCTCACTAGCATCAAGGGATAAGACTGAAAATGCAATTTACCATTTCTTTTCTTCAATTAATAAATGTTATTCCTTTACATAGGGGTAGTATTTTAATGTTCCCTACTCACAAATCCAAACAAAATTCAACCAAACATAGCTAATATTTTCTGAATGTTTACTTAAAATGAAAACAATACTTTTTCCAAATGCATAAAATATGATAATTTCTTATATATACTTCACATATACATAGTATTTTCTTGGAAATGAGTTCTGTGGCAAGTTAGACAAATTTTGTACCGAGTTTTTTTCCCTTATACCTTGCAGGGCCACCTAGGAGTCATCATTTAGGTGCTGTTATTAAAGATGGAGATGACACGATAACAAACTGGATTTTAAATAAAACTTTTGTAAATGTGGAGAGGAGGAGGGTTAAAGAGAAAAAGGGAATGGGGAAAACAATATTTAAAAATATTATGTATAATTACAAGATTCTTATGAATGTGATCATTATGTATCGTAAACATAAACTAATAAAAAGTAAATAAAATGCAAGATTCAAGATTCTCGGTCTCCATTTTCAGATCTTTATGTAGCCACTAGTGAAAAAGCAGAACTGGACTTCAGGCCTTTTCTATCCCATCCTATCTCCTCCTGTAAGTATTTAAGCCAAGTAAATCATCTCATTTATCTTACTTCGTTGAAAATAAACGTTTCTGAGAAAACTCCACAGACATTTGTGAAGGGTTAACCATTCCTATAAATAACCATAGAGAAAAATGGCAGTGCATAGAATCATTTTTATTCTATGGATAATGTGTGTGTGTGTGTGTGTGTGTGTGTGTGTGTGTGTACCTTGCTTCACTGATTTTGATCTTTCAGGCTTTGAAGCCTCAAGTACTTCTAACAAGCTCAAGGTGATTTTAAATATTCAATACAGTCTGGAAAGACTGAATTATTTAAAAACTACATTTAACCTCTCCTGGTCTTTGCTGGCCATATGGGCCCATCAACAACTGCTCAGTTCAACTGTTGTACAGCAAAAGAGCCTTCGTGTTTAAGTACATAATCAAAGAGGACCAGCCCTGGCCCAGGGGTCATAGGCAGCATGTCTCCCTCTGCTTTAACTCACGAATGTAGTTGAGACATAGCATTTTAATCCAAAATTTCTTTCCATAAATAATAGCATTCTCGTATAATTTCAGGCATGTGTTATTACTGATAGCAGCTTACACTGGCATGCTTCTCTGTGAATTATGTCTAAACTAGCATAGCATATTTTTCTAAGTTAGAACTTCGTTTGAATTTAAGTGGTTTATTGTTCCATATTGGAAATTTTATTTCTTATTTCTTTTTCATAATAGTGAGAAACTGTGCCATTAAAATATTTATATTTAGAGTTAACAGTGGCATGCTCACCAAACAAACACCATCAATAATTTTCACTTTGATGCTTTTTATGATAATACACTGTAATTGGATTCAGCAGTAAATCCAAACACAGCTCTGAGGCATTGATTTTCCAAGCAATTCTGTCAAAATTATACAGGAAGAAATGAAGCAGTTGTGTGATGAGGCATAGCCTGGAATCATTTTAAAATATGCTTATTGAGCAAAAGACACTGAGATATAGTTTATTTCAGCATTCTTGCCAATAGACCCTATACTGTTAACAAGAATAATGGTCACACCTTTATTGACCAAGATCCTAATTTACCTTATCTAAGTAAATAAGTGAGAGAACTCTGTTACCAGAAAATTAGAAATATTTTGAGTCTTATTTAACTAACATTGTTTTCCAGTCACTCTTAAAATATACCACAAACTATTATATGAGTTGTAGAAAATTAGAATGAAAAGTAGCATTAGAATTAGAATTAATTCATTGTATTTGACTTTCTGAATTTGGTAGAGATTGTACATGCCTCTTTTGTTAACTCAGCAACTTTCCCTAATGTAAAAAGTTAAATACACAGTTTCAAACTTAATCTTTATTTTGACTATAATATTGTTTTAAAATTAGTGCACGTAATTAAATAATTACTAACATTCATGTACCACTTAAATTTAAGGAAAAACCATAAGTTTTATTGATGGTGACTTATATTTACTGAGTTTAACTTCTTTGAGTCTTGTTTCTTCTTGAAAGTAAAAAGAAAGATAAATTTAAACTTCAAATTAATTTTGGCTATGCTTACCTTGACAGTTTTTAAGAATAAAATGTAAACAATGAATCACATTTGTGTAAAACTTAACCCTGGCAGTTTTTCTTATAACAAAAATGTTGAAAATAATCACATTTTGAAATGAAAACTTAACTGAATAAATTATAACCTAGTTTGTTACCTGTTTAATAATGCTGATAAAGAAGAATGTTCAATGGCATGGAAAATGGTAAGAATGAAATATTAAAGAAAGCATGGTTACATCTATTTTTTACCTGATTAGAACAAATCTTGAGTTATTTAAATGTATGAGGTTGGTACTTTAGAGTGTCAATCCAGTTGTTTACTATTGGGAGTTCTAAAAGCTGGGGAAAAAATTCTCTTGTGGAATTTTAACCTTCCATGAATCCAATATCCAATTTTTTAAGAAAAACATTCTTAAGCTAAGAAATTACACTCAAGAATGACAAGTATTTATATGTTTCTTACTTGTTAAGTGTAATATACATCTGATTGTTTCTCAACCATGTGAAAATTACGGTTCTCACACTGCATGTATGAGGGAACTCATTATATAGACTACCAAACTTTGCAAAAAAAAAAAAAAAAAAAAAAAACAAGCTGCAAACTCAGAGCCTACATTTAAATTAAGCCTAATGCTTCAACCTTTCAAAATCAGACAAGGATACCCCGCAGAATTATGACAAGCTCTCAGAAATTCATCAGAACCATAACTTTTGCTATTTTATAATATTGAGAAAGAAACTGGAATTTATTTTGGAATAGTTTCATCCATATTAATTAGTATCATTAAATACCCACTCAGGAAAAGTGAAGGTATTCTACATATTTCAGACAACGATGCTTTTACTAGAGTGCATTGTTCAGTTACTAGTTTATCAACATTTTGCACCACCTCCCCCCATTTTATATTTGTATAACCGATAGTACAATCTGTACTGGGCAGAAGATTTCAGTGCTGAAGCCAGACCCAGAACTGAATAACTGCAGCTGCTCTCTCAGTCAGGGTAGAGAGAGTGGGATTTTGAGGGACTCAGATTGCAACAAAGTAATGGAGCATGGAAATCAAAACAGACGCCACAACGCTTCTGATGGTCCAAAAACATGGGTCTTCTTCATTGTCCAACTGAATTTCACACAGAAAGCAGAAATTCAGACACCCAATGACTGAGGCTTTCAAGATGGCAGCCAAGTACTCCACAGCCCAGGCACAGGACCCTGCATATCAGAGCATTAGAACCTTTCGGAAGCACTAGGCAAACTGACAGTATGAAATCAAAGAAGAAATTCCTTAGCACAGCAGCAGGCAAAATTACCTACCATTTAGCCTGTTTCTCAATTACAGCAGTCCTTACCAGTAAGCATATGTGTGACACTCACAGACTTTGCAAATAGCTCTCCAGGGATCTTAGAGAGACTGGGGGCAATTTTTAGAACATGGATTCTGGTTGCTCTACATGTAAGACTGGAAATTTATGTGACTCTTTCATCTGCCTCTCACTTGGCTTTATTTTGATTATCCATTTTACTTATCAATACCTAAAATCCTTTAAATTTATGCTCAATTTTAAATAGCTTTTTTTTCCTGTGAAAACACAAAAAAGCAAAATGAGAGCCTTTGTTCAAATTTTTACACTTTCTCATCTGGGCAAAGATTATAGTAGACACAGAAATTTCTAAAATAGAAGTGCATTTATAACTTCTTTACTTTTCCTCTTCCATGTTTTTCTTCATCAATTTTTTAGCTTTGTTTTTATTTTCTTAGTTCCTAATAGCTGTAATGCTTTCATTTTAAAATAGAAGAAGTACAGCAAAGAGTTTAGGGATTCCGCTTTATAACCTGTTTAAATTTGAATCGTGATTCTCCATATTATTTCTCCTATCTCTGACCTTAGTCATATTGCTTAGCCATCCGCTGACTCACTTCTGTCATCTGTGAAATCAGAATAATTATTGGGCATAACTGATAAGATTGTTTTGAGAGTGCAATGATTTTGCATTTGTAAAGTCTTTAGACAAATTCCTGGCACCTTCAGTGAGTTCCAGGCTTCCCCAAGTTACTCCAGAGTTTTACAGGAAGGCTAGAATTTGAGAAATCTATTGTAAAGTGTCTTACAAACATAATTATCTGTGAGGATTCAGACTAAGAACAATGTCAATGAACATATTTAACTCATGAACATATGTTAAAATGAGCTTATTAATGAATGTTTATTTATTTTATAAAGGTTACCATGATCATTAATACTCAAATTATTAAAAAACCAAAAGTTGAAAACCACTGTTATACTTTGTGCATTTATTTTTAGGAAGATGTAAGAACTTGTAAGTTTAAAAACAGACTACTATTAAATGACTTGTAATTTGGCTGAAAAAATCATATAACAATTTTTTGCTCATTGAATATGATTGATCATCCTAATGGTAAATCACAGAAAAAGATATTTAGCCAGAATTGGAAAGAATGTTTTAAATATTCCAACTTGACCATCAGAATCTTTTTCAGCTTTTCATTATTCAGACCAAGTACTGTCATGAAAATGAATTCATCAATGTAACAGAGATAAATGAGCCAACACAGAACAGACAGAACTGTCTTCCGGTTCTTAAGAGAGAAATTGTCTCATTGTCCTATTATATCAGTGACAAAGATGTCTGGACTTTATGAGCTTCTCTTTCCATTTAGTCTTTTAAAATATTAATGACACAATGATTTAACCTCAAAAGTGGGTTCACGAAAGTGCTTAGAAAGTACTTCCAAGGTTGAAGCCTGCAGATAACACTAATCAAATTATCTAAAAAGTAGGGTATTTCATGCAAGCAAGTAAGTTAATAAAGATATTATTAATATTAACCTGAAAATGTGAGTTAAATAAGGCAGTAGAGAGTCAAAATATTCATATATTAACTATAAAATCATGTATTGGGAAATCATCAAGTAATATAATTAAAATATATACTTTTATATGCATCAGACGTTATAATGAATATCTTAGCCTGAACTCAAAAAATTCGAGCTTGAAGTCAAACTCTAAGTCACTCAGCTTTATGTATGACACTGACTTAAAAATGCTAAATTGAATCTTTGTGGATTCTATTTTCATAAAAATACCGATGAATCTTTTGACAGAAAACTAAATGACACTGGGCACGAGTCCAGTGTGTTTATTTTCAGAGCGAAGCCTTGGCTGTCAAAGGAAGGAAAGATCCTTAGGATAGCTTGGCAGCAAGTTTACTCCTGTAACAAAGGAGAAGAATCCTGACCCCACACGTCTTGCTCTTTGACTTCCGGTCTCACTAGCAAGCTCTTCCATGAGTTCTGTAGCCTTAGGCTATCCACACCCGAGGCCTTCAGGTGGACACACACAAGCTTGTACCATGCCCTACAACCCCTGAACCGGTCCAATACATGGCTTCATGAAGTGCCCTGACACCCTAGCATGCTACTGCAGCAGTGAGAGGTCTAGCACAGCACACAGCATGATCGTTTGGAAGAGCTGTTTAAATACTAATTGGTAATTACAAAAAAACAGGAAATGATTTTGACTTGGAAGTTTCTGTTGCTATAATAAAATATTACAGATTTGGATTTTTTTCTGTGAAAATAATTTATATAGAGAGAAATTTATATCTGAGAATTCTGGAGGCTGGGAAATACAAGTCCAAATAGTAGCAGATTCACTGGCTAGGGAGGCCCAACTCTCCATTTCACATAACGTCTTTTCTCTCAGACTTCACAAGCCATAAAGAATATTGGAGCTCTCCAAAATGTCATCATGCAGACATTAAGCTCCTTTGAGAACACTATGCCTTCATGGTGTAATCACCAACCAAAGGTTCCCCTTCTTCATGTTATCATACTGGAGGGTATGATTTCAGCATACCAATTTTGATAGGCACATTCAGTGTACTGCAAATGTAAAGAAACCCATCTCACTATTTTCAATCAAAAGTGTAGATACTCTAGGATGCCCTGCTAGTTTGCCAAGTTGAATGGAAGCCTCCATACTTCTGTAGCATTCTTAATGAAGAAAAGAGAGAAACTACTATAAAAGGGAAACAATTGGTGTTTCTTGTAAGAAGATAGCAGTTGTATTGCACAAGGGGCCTTTGGGTATATGCGCAGACTTCATCTCTATTTCTATAAGATAAAAAAAAATGTTTAAAGGAAACTGATAGAATGTTTTATGAGGAAGTGCAATTAAGTACCTAAAATATGGTAGTCATTGATATATGATCACATAGTACCTCAAGATAGTTTAGATCTCCACAAATAAACTAGCATGCTATTAAAATAACATGCTGTCCAGTGCAAGAAAGAAAAAGAGTTACTGAACTGTTCTGGAATGGGTGCTAATAACCATTATTCTTCAGTAAAGGGAGACTGAAAGAAAGCAAAAATGTTCAGCTGTGCACTCCTGTTTACCTAATCACATCTGTACCACACAAGCCCACGGACCTAAATACACACAGTGGGGAGAATTCACAGCGAGCAAATGTACTATCAGAACCACAGTTTTCAACATAAATAAGATTCGGTAAGATTTTGGTACTCGCTTTTCTTCACTGAAATACAAGAGTTAAAGCGGTTAGTTATATACTTTTTTCTAACAACACATAGCCTGTTCCTTAATCTCATGAATAAATACAAAAATCATGAAAATTAATTTGCTTGAACTGGGCCCAAGGGAAGCTACAAAAATCGATCCAGCGAGTGCCATACACTGAATGGCAGAGGAAATACTGAAAAAGAAACACAATTAGTTTTTCTTTTTTTGGGGTACCAGGAATCAAACTCAGGATCTGGAGCTTACCAGGCAGGAGGAGAGCCAGTGAGTTAAATTCCTGAAATACCACAAACTAAAGCAAGTTTTTAGACCCATCCAAATTAGACTAAGATTTTGGTAGCTGACATTGCTCAAACATCAGACAGAAATCCTTAAGTGAAATAATCGTGTTATGACACTAACACTGCATCTGACCTGCTGAGTCACTGCTCACTTTCTCAGATTCCAAGACTTTAAGCGCGGTAACATTTTTTGCACCATTCAGAGTATTGTTAATAGAGACTTTCTTTCATGAGAAACCAGTTTCCTTAAAGATTTCCTTCAAGTTGGAAACAAAGCTTTGTAAATAAAGAGGGGAAGAATGCTTGAAAGGAGGGGATGGGGATGGGCAGAAAAAAGAGTCAAAATATATGATGTACAGGTACAATTTCCTTATGATGACTGTGGCCAATATTTACATCTAAATTGTACCAATAAGCTTAATACAAACATTTTAAAAGTTCCTCCAGGGCCTGAGAGCACTGGCTATGGTGTATAATTATGCTGGGTGTAACAGGTTTTCTGTTTGCATGGATCTCAAGCAGCACAGGGCAATTTCTGTATCTGGGTGACTCTTCTTTCCTTTGATTCTATAAAACCTTGCTCAATGATTTGTGAGTCAACATACAATTAATCCATTCCTGCGTTAATGGATATTTGCATCACCGATGAAATTTTATTCTTTTGTAAAATGTATGGGATATTTGGGGCAAACAATGACATCATTTCAATGCCACATAATAATGTACTCTCTTTCATGGCTTAGTTATTGTGAAACTCAACACGCATGTTATGAACATTCCAGTGCTTCAGCGGAACTGATGATTACACGTGCATAAGAACTCTCTTGCCTGTGGTATATGTTACAAGACCCCAGTGAATGCCTGAAGCCATTTCTAACACTGAATTATATGCAGACCATATAAATAAAATATATATAAAATATTATATATATAATATTTTTCTAAACATGATTCTTATGATAAAACTAAATTTAAAAATTAGGCAAAAGAGATTCATAGTTACAAATATATATTGTAACAAAATTATGTGCATATTGTCTCTTGCAAATTGATCCTGTTGTTTTGCACTCACTCTTCCATGAAATACCTAGACTTTTCTTTGGCTTATTTAAATTGACAACTCTACTTCTCTTCTGCTTTGGGACCATTACCAATAAAATACGTGTTGCTTCAGTGAAAGAATATTCATGCTGCAACAGTTAATAACATAATGTGAGAGGGCTAAATGATTAACTTGCAGTAGGATATACAGTAAGAATTTGTCGATGAAAAGCATATTTCATGTTATGTAGAGGATGATAGAAACCAAGTCACTACTCAAAATGCCTTGCAAATTAAAACTTAACATTTTTCTATCCCTCAATTTCCCACATAGTATTTCCAGGCAGTAGTTGTTGGAAGTAACTGAAACTGCAGAAATGGGACAGATAGGAAAGAACACTGTATGGTATGGTTGATCTAGGTGGATAGTTCAATAACTTAGTAAATGAACATGGCTACGATTGTACTGGAGAAAATACATAAATCATAAAAAATTAGTCTATGAAAGACATTAAACAAAGAGAAATAATAACAGCAACAAAAATAAAACTCTGGGGTAAAGAAGTGAATTTGATTTTTATGGTTACCACATTATATTATTTAATATACCTACTGGTCAAGAAAAAATGTGATATAAAAATACAGCCAGTGCACAGAAAAAATTCCACAACTTCCTCAAAAAAACTCACATACTGGATTTATTGGATAAATATTTTACATCAGCTATGACATGTATGCTGGAAGAAGCAAAAGAAATGGCATGCAAAGAATTCAAGGAAAGGATGAAAAAATGTTTTCATAAACAGAATATAAATAGATATGATTTTAGCAAAGAGAACCAAATGTAAATGCTCGAGTTGAAAATTATAGTAACTGAAATACAAAAAGTTCCCACTGACACACAAGAGATTTGAGTGGGTAATAAAATAAAAATAAATTGTCAGATATATTAGCTGAGGTCATCCAATTTTGTCAGGTATCTGCAGGAAACGTTCAAGCATATAAATATAACTGAAGAAAGAGAGAATACTGAAAGATGTTCTTCAAGTATTTGGAAGGTGAAAGCCTTTCCAAATGAGTTGGAAAACGTTAAAGTTCTCTTAGAAAGGGCTCATAAAATTCCCAATAGAACAAACTCAGAGTTTAAAACTAAATACCTAGAAACATCATAATGAAACCGTTGAAAATCAATACAGAATTTTTAAAGTTGCAAGAGTAAAGTGACTCATTAATTTAGGAAACTTCAGTAAGTTCAATAGTTGAACTTACACAAACTCTCCAGCTATATCTGGCAGGATGACATTAAAGTTTGGGGGGGAAAATTATTGTCAGCTAAGAATTTTAAACCCACCAAAAACTGTTCTTCCAAACTGAAAGATAAACCTAGACAATATCCGACAAAGAAAAGCTGAAAGTAGTGTGAGTAGATGCCAGTCCTTACAATAAATAGCAAAGGGGCAGGTCACGCCTAAATGAAACGATGCTAGTGAGTAACTTTATCCCACACCAAGAAATAAAGGACTGTGGAAAAGTATCTCAATAAATGTAAAAGACAGTATAAAGGAGTTTTCTCTTTGTGACACTTTCCTCTACAACACAATTTTTATGACAAGTTCATAGAACAACACTTAGGAAAGTGTGCCAACAGTAATGCAAAGGAGAATGCAGGAAACGATGCTATTGGTAAAGATTTGTTATTATATTTCAATGAAGTTAGTGTAAAACTAATGTATAAGGCTCTAAGAATCTCATTGTCATTCCAGGGAAAGCTGTAAGAAAATGACTTAAAATATAGTGAAACAAACCAATAGAGAATTAAAATTACCTCTAGATAGTAACTAGAGTGGGACAGAGGAACAGAAGAGCGAATGTAGGTAAGATCTGAAAAAAGGAAAATAGGAAGTTCTCAGCTGTGAATTCCAATTTATTACTTTTGGTCTTAAATGTAAGTGGATTAAACATTCTGATCAAAGATTAGAATTAACGAAAAATAATTACTACAAATATTGTGGAATCTAATTCTAATGGCTGACTAAAATATAAGGTGAATGTTTAAATTTTAGAACATTGCTATCGTGAAAGACATATTGCCATTAATCCAATTCAAATTACTTACCCTTGTTTTACACACACATCCATCATTCTTGTCTCTCTCTGAAGCTGTTCTAGGAGTCCTCTTTTGTGAGTGTCTTTAGAATCCATCATCAAAAATGCGATGAATTCTGCTGACCTTGTTATCCAATGGAAAAGTAGTCTCATTTAAAAAAAAATCACTGTCTTCATCATCTTAGTCACTAGGGCTGGCGCATTATGACTTCTTTCTCAAAGTCCAAATGATCATGAAAGGCAAGCATTTTGAATTTTGGATTTATTTAAAACATCCAAGTAGCTGGATTCAAAATTTAAAGGAACTAATATAAGGCCATGCCTGCAACAGTGTCCTGGCAGCAGACCACCTGGAGGAGAACCAGGGAGGGCATCCCTGGCAATCCTGTGTCAGCCAGCACTCTGTGAGCTGCTGCAGACAGCTGCTCCCAGCTGAGTTCCATCCAAAACATTGACCCACTTGTCTCCCTCCCACTCTCTGTTCATTCCCCGTTATGTCTAACGGCCTGGTGTCTGGCTAGAATCTTATTCCTCAAATCCTTCGAACCGCTGCAATCCTTCCAGATGATTAGGCCATCGGTTATTGCTTACAAACAAGCATTTCTTTCTGCTTCAGTCCATTCTTTCTGCATGAAATGAATGACAATTCTTCTATTTCCGGGGTGTATTTTCCTTTTTCTTCCCATCTTTAAAGATCTCCCCACCCCTAAAATAGCTGTAATGCAACCGCTGTCCAATTTATTCTGCAGCCCTACCTGTGAACCAGTTTTCAGTTCTTCCCTTGCTATTCAGCTAGCAGTACAGCGCGTCTTCTGAAGCCACAGGTGTGAAGTAGGTAGAGATGTCTACTAGTTTCCTCAGACTTATGTACAAATCCCCTCAAGTTTTTTTTTTTTAATAATAGAAACGTACTGTCTTATAGTTGTTTAGGTCAGAGGTCCAAAATCAGTCTAATTAGGGAAAAACAAAGCTATTCTCACAGGCACTGTTTTTAAGCAAGCTCCCAGGAGAATCTGGCTTCTTGTGGCTTTCAGTTCTAAACAGATGCCTCCACTGACTGACTCACGGTCACACCACACTGATCTCTGCCTCCAGGCGCCTTCCCTTCTTTGTCAGATCTCTGCCTCTACAAAAGGGAGGTTGCATGAAATGAAATATGCATCTCCAGTTCTCTATTTGTTGATCATTTGAATAGCATTATAAAACACTATCATGAGAAACAGGGAGATTTAAAATGCAGACATACTTTGCTACATGTTAATTATCACACATGTTTATCAGTGTAAAAATTTCATTGATCCTGCTTTTAGTCTGAAGAGAGGTAGATAATTATAGATAAAAGCATATGAATTATAAGGTGAAAAATATAGAATATAGAAATTTGGCCAGTTTTACAGAAAGAAAAGGATGTGCATTTTATTCTGCTCACATAAGCCACTGCTTGCATTCATTTACCTACAAAAGCCTTGAGTTTATCCTTCTTTGTATAACTATCACATCTTTTTTTATCCATTGTTCCATTGATGAGCATTTGGGTGTTTTCAAGATTTAGCTATTATAAATTGTGCTCCCATAAACATGGGTGCACATATATCACTGTGGTATGATGTTTTTAATTCATCTGGGAAGATTATGGGACCTCTAATCCTAGTTCTCCAAGAAATCTCCACACTGAGTTCCACAGTAGTTGCTCCAGCCTGCTCTCCCACAAGCAGTGCAAAACTGCTCCCTTTTTCTCATAGCTCATCCACCATTGGTTATTGGTTGACTTCTTGATGACCGCCATTCTTTCTGGAATGAGATGGAATCTCAATGTTGTTTTAATTTGCATCTGTCAAATGATCAATGATGCTGAACATTTTTTCATAGCTTTATTTACTATTTGTATTTATTCATCTGAGAAGTGTGTGTTCATTTCAAATGAATACATATTTTTGATTGGGTCTTAGAATTTGGAGGATCTGATATTTTTCAGTTCTTTATATGGTTTACATATAAATCCTTTGTTTGAATGACAATTAGCTAATTTTTTTCACACTCCGTAAGCTGTTGTTTCACTCTGTTGATGATTTCTTTTGATATGCAAAAGCATTTTAATAAGGTGAGATCTCAGCTGTTGATTTTTTGAAGACTTCCATTCAATTTGGGTTCTGTTCATGAAGTCTCTGCTAACACGTCTTCAAGATTTCAATCTACTTTTTCTTCCAGTACATTTAGTGTTTCTGTTTTAATATTAGATCTTTGATTCGTTTTGATTTTACTTTTGTGCACTGAAATAGAGATGGGTCTAGTTTTAGTCTTCAGCATGTCCAGAGCCAGTTTTTCCAGCACCATTTATTAGAGAGAGTGTCTTCCTTGTAGTGAAAATTATTAGCCCCTTTGTCAAAGAGAAGGAGGCTATAGTTGTGTTTGCATCCTCTGTTCTGTTCCAGTGATCCTCAGGTCTGTTTTCTTTTTGTTTTGCTTTACCTTTTGCCAGTACCATGCTAATTTTATCACAGTAGCTTCATAGTATAATTTCAAATCAAGGATTGTGACGCCTCCTGCCTTGTCTTTGTTTCCTAGAATTTCTTTTGCTATTCTATGTCTCTTCCGGTTCTTCTAGTTTTCTCTAGTTCTGTGAGATATGTTAATGGTATTTTGATTGGCATTGCATTAGGGCTGTATAACAATTTTGGGAATATGGTCATTTTCACAGTGTTGGTTCTTCCTACCCATGAGCAATGGATATCTTTCTATTTTCTGATATCCATTTTGACCTTCTTTTTCAGAGGGCTGAATATTTCATGTGTTATCACCAGTATTTATATCACTTTCACATGACTGGTATTATAAACACCTAACATCAAAATTTTCAGATGCCATTCAAATTAAGGAAGTTACCGGAGTATATAAATACATATTTTTTGCACTTCATAAAATAAAAATAAGCATAGACCTAACCACAAGCCAATGACCTGTCCATTATTTCATGTATTTTCCAGCATGACTAGCTAGGATCATGTGTTTGTGCATATTTTACTTTTCTCTTGAGGAAACAAAATACTCCACATGGAAAATTAAAGGGGGAAAAGTTTTATTTAGCTCATGGTTCCTAGAGGTGTTAGTTCATAATGGCTGATTCCAAGTCAGGGAGGCACAGCAGAAGGGGATTGCAAAGGAAGAACAGTTCATAGCGAAGCAGCACAGGCAGATCGCAAGAGGAAAGCAAGCCCAAGCCGTCTGAATACTGTGTTTCTGATTTTTTTAATATTCTATCTAGGCTATGAGATTTGCAGTGTGTGCCAAACCAATCAGTACACTGATTTAGTAATCACACACCCTTAATCCTAGTGTCTTATTTCTAGAATTGCACCATAAATAAATCATACACTCTAGATGCAGTTGCTTCTGAAAAAGGTCCTCCTTTGACTGCAGGAGACTTTGGGTGGACACAAATCATAACAATGCATATATGTATGTGTGTGCATAAAGTACACCGATAGAAAAATAGTATATATGTGTGTGCGTATACAAATATTTATACCTACATACATACATATAATTCTAACTACACACTAAATGTTCCTGTTACTATCAATGATACATCACTGAGCCTGAAATTCAAGTTTCTTCTCACAATATATAGCTTTAGGCAAATACTTGCTTCTGTTTTACTTTTAAAATGATTTTGTACTATTTTTCATTAGCATTGTTTATTAAAATTTTTTAAATTTTTTTAATCATCTTCAAAATATTTTCAAGTACTTCAATCTTTCATGACTGATTGATAGCATGCTGAATTGTCAATACAAGAGTATATATTTTGACTATGTGAAAACCCAAAAGCACTGCTCAGGATAGACAGCCTTGCTGCAACCATTTTGTCTGTAGAAATTACGTCAGGATCACTGTGACTAATGCCCAAGCCAAAATCTTTGCTTTTGGTTACTGTGATAGGCTCATGCTGGACCTGTCTGCACCTTGTAATACCCAAGCATTCTCCCAACTCAGAACTTGCATCTTTGCTACTGTTTTCTAACCAGCAAACTCCTCCCTAGGTATTTGCGTAGTGCATTTCTCCATTTACTTCAGCAGCCTGTTTATACGATATATTTTCACAGTTATTATTAGCACTTACTAATTACACTGGATATTGTGTCGCACTGCATGTTTTCATCCTCATCTATAGCATACCTTGTCCGTTCCTCGTGTCACAGGCCCTTAAGCACCCCAACACGTCCTGCTGAGCCCCTTCCTCTCCTCTTAGTCTCACTTCGTCCCTCTGAGAGCTCCCTGTGCCCGGGACTCCCCATGCCCCTCAGTCCTTTCTACTTCATAGGGTATGTAACTGAGGTCAGACTGGACTACACATTCTCATTTCTTATGTCCTCTTTCCTTCCACATTGAGGCAAACTTTGTAGACAAAAAAAAAAAAAAAAACCCTCACTATCCTGTTATTCCTGTGTATCTGTAGTCTAGATCTGGGTCCTGCTCACAATGCAAAGCTACTACGTTTGTTTTTTTAAATATAGATGATTATATGGCACATGCATCTGATTTTTCATCCTCTTTACTTCACTTGTGCTAATTGAATTTTATACTACTTTAAATTTCAGTGGTTTCATAAATAATTTCTAAATGTAGCCCTTATATATGAAGGTTTAACAGTGTTTAGTTTACATATATTCAAGGTGCAAATTTTCAATCATTCATATGTTTTAAAATAATTTTATTTTCCTTATTTTTGAAAACTTGATGAAGAACCTGAGCATAAGATATACACTTTTGTATGATAGGAAACAAATTGTATACTAAATAATTTTTCACTTTAGATCACTTAAAACAAATTTATTATTTTATTCTCTTCAAAAACATGAAGAATAGCCTCCTAGTTGCATCATTATTTTATTTTGGCACACTAATTAAGTATTTGTTTTAGTGAGTCTTGAGTGATATTGACTTGCTAATGATTTATGTTAAATTAATCTCTTAAAATTTACTAATTTTTATAATTTGCACATAAATTACCAATGAATAAACTAACAACTTGAGACTCAAGTGGCATTTTGCTGTTTTAGAGGAGAAAATTATGTATTATTTTAACTTTAAAGATAACAATTTTCAAATTGTTCCTAGAATGGTTTATAATTACTTTTATATTTGAGAAATGCCTCCAGTGAGCCTCACTTTGTGCTGCTGTTCTAAGCTTTGAGGTTTATTTTGATTATGAATTTATTTTATTTGCACTGTTTCCTATTCTCTAATTTTTCTAGATGATGAAAATCTAATTCTCTAATGTTGATTATAATGTTCAATGTTTGAATAAGGACAGGAGTTGCATGTAAGTACAATTCAGATGGCAGAAAGATGCATGACCTGGAGGTGATGATGCACATCTGTAATCCTAGCAGTCTGGGAAACTGAGGCAAAACGTTGGCAAATTCCAACCCCGACTGCATGAACTTAGAGAATAACACTTTTTAAAAGAGATGAGGATATAGCTTAATGCAAAGGCCCTGGGTCTAATCTTCCGCAGAGCTAACTAACTAACTGAGTAGATGAATAAATAAAGAAAAGATGTATCCAATGAAGTTCTTATGCCAATGACCACCAGGAAAAAACTAACCTCATTATTAATCATGTATCTCCAAAAACCTAGCAGTTAAGACATGAGGTTCTAATTTGGTGAAACTATCTTGCACCACTTACATATTACCCGTTGAAATCTAGCTTGTAGAAATAAGTTACAATGTAAAATAAATATCTTAGTAACATTTTTAGCTAAATTTCAGTTTTGAATTTTAGTACTAAATTCTAGGAGAGATTTAATGGAATAGAGTTAGATGGAAGTAGGTGTTACTAAGTATATACTTAGTTGTTAAAATTTTATGCCAATATTTGTTGAGTAAATGATAATAATATATTGTCCTCTTTTTTTATTTCCCTGTAATGATGGATTACTTAAATATACAAGATAAATTTAGTATAATCAGCAGCCATAATGGTAAAGAACAGAGAATTTAGTATGTCATAGAATATTCTGATTAGGTAGGTCCTAATATTTACTGGAAGATGGCTTAAAAGTTTTGTGACATGTACAAGAAAATATGAGGTCTTAAAGGAAGACGTTAAGAATAAATACCAAAAATACTTCTCAGATATAGTATCCTTTCATAATTATGCCTTGTTATAATGATTTTGGATGTGTTAACGTTGTTAGCTAAGACAAAATGATCTTATTTTACTTTATTTCATAAATTTGAAGGAGAAATTTGAGCGATGACATGTATTTTAAAGACTAGCTAGTTTAGCTAACTGAGCTGAATCATCAAAATTGTGGAATTCAACTATGAGTAAAACTATCTTTTTTTTATTTTAAGAGATAGGACAGTATGTCTTAAATCTATTTATGCCTTCTGATGATCATGGTGCCTGAGCGGAATCTGAACTGAAATACAGTACCTACTGTCATGCAAATAGACTGCTTTAAGAAAAAAAGTTATTTTGGCACCAAAAACAAGTATATTTGCCTTAACTTCTACAAGGAACATGACTTTAGGATTTGCAAAAGACTTCAAAAGGGAGTGTTTTCAAATATTTGCAATAGAAACACCTGAAAAATTGAACCAAGGAACAAATCTTCTTGAAAGAGTTATGTCCTGGAAAGCTGCGGTGGGAGGCAGGACCTAGGGACAGGACCAAACTGTGGTCACCTTTCCCAGTGGCGCAAAAATACTGAAAACATTGTACCACAGTGATTTATGTGTACCCATGTTTATAGCAGCACAATTTGTAATAACCAGATCTTGGAAACAACCTAAGTGCCCATCAACTGAGGAATGGATAAAAAAGTTGTGGAATTTTTATACAATGGAGTACTACTCAGCTATAAAGAATGATCACATCGAGATATTTATAAATAAATGGACACGACTTGAGACCATTCTCTTAAGTGAAATAAACCAAACTCACAAGGGTAAATACCATATAATCTCCCT
>PVJX010010179.1:0-58087 GCA_004027295.1 Dolichotis patagonum
CTCTGAAAATTCGATCCTTATTACATGGAGGTACACTTGATTCCTTTTGTTGCTAAATATACTTGTGCCAAAAAATACTCTTTAAAAATAGCTCTTTTAGATAACTAATATTTTATCCAAGTTTTTAATAAGGAAATACAAGCACAGTACCTGAGTAAGTTATCCGTTTATACACGAAAGTGTAAATACAAGAATAAGAATTAAAAATTGCCCTTGTTGCAAAAAAAAAAAACTATACTTTCTTCCTTTTTTTAAAGTTTTTAAATGAAAATTGGGTGATTTTTATTTTTGCTTGTCCCTTTGAGCTGTTTGGAAATCTCTTTGAAGTTAAATGGCGTGATTTCCTGTTTTATGTCTGAGGAACAGTTTCTGAGGACGCTTAGAACCCTCTCAGTTTCTGAGGACGCTTAGTTCTCCTGGGAGTGCAGGAGTCTCAGTTCCCCCAGCAACTTGTTCCAAAATGTCCCTCTCTATTTTTTGAAAATGGGAATACAGTGGCATAGTGAACTCATGCTGCAGTTGAATTTAGGGCGGACTCTTGGGGAAGTGGTGTAACCAGTCCTGTCACTTAAGGATCAGCTGGTCTTGAGGCTGTGGGCTCCAGCTTAGATCTGCTCAGTTATAACCGGGTTATTCTCCTATTCTTGCAATACCTTCAGTAGACGTCCTACCACACACATTTATCGTGGTTTGATGGATTTCAACAGGAAAATTGTGTTTTCTCCCTTTCTTTGTTTTTATTAGCACATAGCAGACACACAAACAATATATTTCATGTGGGATTATTCACACTTGCATCTTCTCCAAATAACCTTCCCTCTCCCCCTCCTCTAATTTCTCTCACTCTTTTCTAATAGGTTTTTTTTTTTACTATTTTCATGTTCTCTCTCCCCGTGTCTCTACATATACATATATAGTTATATATAATTTATGTATAATTTAACTTCCACATATGAATAAAAACATGAAATGTTGGTCTGAGTTTTGCTGATTTGGTTTAATGTAATTAATTTCTTGTAAATGACAGAATTTATTCTTCTTAATGACTGACTGAGTGCTACTCCATTGTGTCTGCATACCGTGTTTTTGTCATTCATTCAACCGTCTTTCACCCCGTGGGGCCCAGTGGTGGTGAACCTGCGGTGCACGTGCCACAGCGGGCTATTTGTATGATCGAGAGCTCTGCCAGGTTCACCGTCAGCGAGCCCTTTCTGCAGCTTAGTTACCATGAACGTCCTGCTCCCACCGTGAGTGTGCAGTGGTCTGTGCAGCGTTCTGGTGTTGATTCTTGTGTGCGTGCCCTGAAGAGTGGGGTAGCTGAACCCTACAGGAGATCTCACTAGCTTTTTAAGGGACCCCGTTCTGAATTTAATACTCTAACTACAGTCAGACCAAGGTGTCTGTAGCCTTGTACCTTCATGGTCATCTATTCTCTTTCTATTCTTGGCAAGAGCCATTCTGACCGGGTGAGATGGAATCTCAGTGTAGTTTTGATTTGCATCTCCCTCGTGGGACTAAAAACACTGAGTACTGCATTTTTAGACACTTGCTGCTCATTTGTAATTCTTATGAGAAATGTTACTGCTATTCCTTTGCCTATTTATGTTTTTAATATCACAGTTTATGGTTCATATATTTTGGGTATTAACCCTCTGTCTGAAGAGTCCTTGGCAAAGGACTCCTTTTCCTTCTTCACGCTGTTGGGTTTCCCTGGCCGTGTGAAAGCTTTTAAATCTGATGCAGTCCCGTGGCCCAGTTCTGCTGCTGTTTCCTGGCCTATTGGAGTCCTGTTCATGTAGTCACTGCCTGTGCCCACGGTGAAGTGCTTGCCTTACACCTTCTCAGAAAAGCTTCAAGTCTTACTCTTGGACCCTGAATGCAGTGTGGTTTGTTGCTTGTACAAGGTGAGGCCAGGGGTCTAAGGGCAACCTCAGGCTGTCCCAGCACCGACTGATAGTTAGAAAGGTTATTGTCTGGACACCTTTGTCAAGGATCTGGGGACCACGGTTGAGTGGCTTATTTCTGGGTCTCCTATTTGATTCCCCTGGACTATGTGTCTATTTTCATGATGACATCAACTGTTTTTGTTATTGTGGCTTTCTAGAATATTTTGAAATTAATATTGTGATGCCTCCAGCATTTTTCTTTGTTTCTCAGAACTTCTTTGGCTATTCTGGTTCACTTATCTTTCTGTATGGACTTTAGCATTGCTTTTCCTTGAAGAATGCCTTTGGTATTTGATGTGCATTGTGTCTGCACATTGCTTTGGGTGAGACAGCAGATTTAGCAATACTAATTCTCCTGATCTGTGAACGTGGGAGATCTTCCCATTTTCTAATGTCTACTTTAATTTCTTCCTTCAGTGTTCCATAATTTTCAGTATATATGTCTTCCACTTCCTTGGTTAGGATTACTCCTGGGTACTTTTTGATGCTACAGTGAATGAAAGTATTATCCTGCCTTCTTTGTCAATGGATCTATTTTTGGTATATTGAAAACTATTTACTTTTGATCATTAATTGCAATCCTCAGCTTCATTTAAATGGCTTCACCGCTTTGAATAGAATTTTTTGTTTCTTGGATGTCTCTTTGAGTTTGTTTCATGAATTCTGCTTGTTTTCTATATTGTTCATTCAAGGTTTCAATCAGTGTCCCACGCTCCCGTACATTTTTCTCTATTTCTTCTTTAGCTGTGCTGAGCAACTCCTTTACTAAGGTTGTTACTTCTATCTTTACATGGGAGTGTACTTCTAATTTGATTTCCTCTATGGCCTCATGGAGGGTTTTTTTTTTTTATTTCACTTGCTATCTTTTCAGAGATTTCTGCTGTGTTACTTTTGAAGTCCTCTTTTTCAGTGTCTCCTGTACTTGCTCCTGGTGGACTAGATGTTTGAGATTGCATTTTGTTTTTTCGTTTTGACATTTTCCCCTTTTGAGTTAATATTTGGTCCTTCAATTCCACTAGTTTCAACTGTTGGTGGTGTGTATCTTGGGGTCCTAACATAAGGTTGATGTCTGTCCAATTGCTGGGTCCCACAATGAATATGTGGGCTGGTCACCTGACTTCCTGCTGCAGGGCCTGTTGGGTTAGTCTTATATTCTTCCTGGGCTGACAAGCCTAGCAGTATTGATATAGGTCAACTTTTAGTTCCTGCTATTACTTTATCTTCAGGTTATTCCAGGTCTTCAAACCTCCCTGTCCATAGTGTTTATGTCAGCTGAGGCCCTACTGTGTCCCTATTGTGTGCCTGTGTGTCTCATAAGCCCTTTTGATTGTCTTCAAGTTGGGGAGTCCTCCTGGGCACACTCCTCACTCTGCCTGATGTTTTCTGTGTGTAGGAAGGGGTCACCCTCACTCTTGTCAGACTCACCAAGGTCTTTCAGTTAGTTGGAGGCAGCTTTACTGCTGTCCCTATTTACCCACTGTACACCTCTGTCTTAGGGGCATGCTCACCACACTGACTGGAGCTAGCTGCGATCCTGTGTTTGGGTGAGGCAGTCACTGAGTCTCCCTTCAAGCTAGCACAGTTAACCTGCTATAGTTCAAGGTTCTGGGAGAAAGGGTGGTAGCTGAAGATCAACAGCAGTATTATGTCCAGGAGACAGGGAGTGTCCCTGAGGGGCTGGCAGATGTCCTGGGTCCAGGTGTCCACTGGGTGTGGGCCAAGGTCCCACGGCAGCATGGCGCTCCTCAGTGCCAGCCAAAGTTGCGTCTATTTCTAGGTTGTGAGCGATGTTTCAAAGCTTCCTCAGTGCACTGGGAATCACCTGGCCCACTTTTGGCTCCTGGGGCAGACTGCTGGCAACTGCTTGCCACTTGGAGCTCCCTGGGTATGGGCCAGTTGGGAGTCCCCAGAGGGGACTCCCTGCGTCTTCTGGTGATTTCAGCCACAGGGCGTGGTCTTACAGCCTGGGAGCAAACTTCCAAGTTCTTCTGGTGTTCTGGGACTCGACTGGAGCATGAGCAGTCTGGGCCCAGGGCTGGATTCCAGCTCCTGCTAGCTGCCTGGAGTTCACGCTTACTTTTGTGTATTACTCTCATTTCCTGCCACAGAGATGAATTTATTTTATCAGATATAGAAGTTTTGTGTTGAAAATATAAAGGTCTTTTATATACTATGTAAATAACCATATAATCTGATTATACAGATAACTTTTCATTTATAAATGTTTCATTTTAAACGAATAGAGAACTGCAAGAGTAAAAATAGAGCACAGAATACCATATACAGGTTTACCTACATTTCTTGCTAATGTTTTATCTCATTTGTTCTATTTGCTTACATATATATATATATATATATGCATGCATCTGTGTATATGTCTTTGTGTATACTGGAATGTTTGAGATTAAACTAAATACATCTTTGATACCTAATACATACTAAGTGTGCAATTTTTTCAGCTGTGTGTCTGTCCCCTGGTGGCAGAAAAATATTACATATTTTCTGAAAAATAACACTTTACCAAAATGACAAAAAACGGTACTCGTTGTATGCTAGAGAAATGTAATATTTTTATTTTCAGTTTGTAATTGTCCTTACATACATTATATGGTATATATTCAACACTTGTGTGCCTGGATTTTCCCACTTAAAATTGGAGAATGGAAATCAAACTTATCTCAAAGTGCTGTTCTTTTATTTATGGCACAAGCACTTTACCCTCTGAGGTGGGTCACGTGTGGCTTTAGGGCATGAGGACACAGCCTTTCTCCCAGGACAGCTTATGCTGCTCTCACTCCAGGAAACGGTGCCCTGGTCACTGCTAAGTGCAAGCCTGTGCCCACCTTTATTTACACTGATCTGCAAGGTGACTAGAAGGTTTCCCCTGGACAACTGAGTCATAGTGAAAACAGCCATGCCTGATATAGATTCGCTATAGAAGTGTCCACGAGCTCCATGTGGAAGGAAGAGTTTGGGGAAAGGTGGGATGAGCACACCTAGTTTATCCGCCCATGTGTTACTTAACGGACAAGTAATAGAACCATTTGCAGTGAAGATCTTGAACGACCAACGCGCACAGGTAGAGCAAGGTGGCTCCTAAGCCGCCCAGGTCCTCAGCTGTGGCTTGCTCTCAAGCAGAGTCCTCAGTGCTAATCGTCATTTACTACATTCCTGTCCTTAACGAAGCACTGGACCAGGAAAGGAAAGGGACTTGTTTTGTGTCTCAGAAGTTGATCCCCATTTTTGTCATCCCTTGAAACTTTGGTAAGGTGAGGACAGTTCTAGAAAATGGGAAACTCAAACTACAGGAACTGAGGGAGTTGTTCTTCTCACTGAGTGCCCTTCCTAGTAAAATAAATAAATCTTAACGGAACCGAGATAACTCCGGAGACAAGCAAAGGCAGCGATCTCAGAGGGAGAGGGAAAGTTGGACAACAGGGAGGCCGATGCTGTAGAGAGCTTCCTTCCCCTCTGACGGGAACAAATGTGAAGACAAAAGCCTGGGTGACGGTTGACTGCAGCCGAGAGCCCCGCAGCGTGTAAAGTTATAAATACAGCCTGGGGAGCCCTCCTTCTCGGAAGGGGCAGCCCAGGGCTTGTTTACACCACAGCTGCCCCACGAGGAGCCCTGGGAGGCCACGGTTTGCTCACGGATGCCTTGGAAATTCCCCTGAGAAGTTCACACCCTGATCTCCCTTTGACTAAACCAGGGTGGTGGCAAGAGAATCTTTGAGCCTTAGAAACTTCTCGTGTCCTCTGATTCCCAAAAGTCTGTACCTGGGCCCAGAAAGATGACGGGAACTATAGCAGCAACTGTCCCCAAATGTTCGCATATCGCTGTGTCTCTGGAGAACCTTGCATCTTTACAGAGCTCAGCATCTGGTCTTTGCGTAAGGTTTTCCCTTTGTGCTGGTCCAAATGTCAGAAAGACACCAGTGCTTTTAGGGTACCAGGAAGGGTGCTTCCTTCCCACCCTACTTACCTGCCTTAACGACACTGTCAGCATCTTCTCTTTACCTCATTTGCCCAGGTTTTGCTTTCTAAGGGGGCATCTGCTCTTTCTCTTTCTCTGTCTCACTCCCTGCATGCTCTGTGTTCAGTGTGAAGCATTCTGTCTGTATTCTTTTTAAATACTTTCCTATTCTAATAAAAATGTCATACCACACATGAAAGTCAAGATATAAATAGATGATAGTGTATGTAATAAGCAAAATTATATTTGTTATTTTCAGAATTTATACTTTTTCAACCTGTTAGTACAAGCTGAAGTACTCACTTTAATTGTTCTTACTGTTGTACAACAAGAAGCCTTAGTCTCATTATTTCTGCTGCAAAGCCTGAATCTCAGATGAATTCGCTTCCCTACCCAAGTGTTAGATCCAAATGGTGCATTTCACACTAACATGAAAACAGAGCATACCTTTTAATGTAAACTTCTATACAACTTCCCAAAACATTTTGAAAGTGGTCACCCTGCTGTCTCTTATATTCTTCATTTTCTTCTGTCAAAAAGTAAACAAACAAACAAACAAAAAGAGACTATTCAGGTGTCTGAGAGACTGATCCCAAATCTGACCCAAAGTATTAGAATTTTGGAACATTGAGAAAGGGTTGTGCAATAGTGTGATTCCCTAGGAAGATAAAAGAGAAATGAGGAAGGCATTTTCATAAGTCCTTTATAGTTTTGAGGTATCTTGAGTGCAGTCATTTCTAATAGCTTGCAGCCTCTGACTAAACATTTAAACAGTTTTCTTCCAGATTACCTTTTAAATGATGCTAAATGCTTGCCACTGAAGTTTGTAACTTAGTTGGTTTTGTGTTTGACATTTAACCTTGTGTACTACCATCTGAAATGCATTGACAGATGTATGAATTTCCCCATTTTTAAGAGAGGAAAAAAATTGAAAGGCAATAATCATGTACATAAAGTTGTGAGGCTCTGCGCTATCAGACCTGAGCACGAGCTTATTTGTACACAGCGTAGGGTAAAAGGACATTCAGGAAAGACAAATCTACAGCAGCTGTATAATACTTCCTAGGAGTAGACAGGAGCGCTTAAAAGGCACTGTAAGTACGTGAACAGATGCAAAGCATGAGGTATTAGATGAAACGCCAGAGAAGCCCTCTGTGGTTTCACGTAAACTTGATAAGAAGCGAGACTGGCCTTCCAGAGTTCTCCCTTTTTCAAAATTGTTTTAATGATTTCTAATCTGTTAGATTTTCATATCAATTTAGAAAAGCCTATCAATTTTTAAAAATATGGAATCTTCCTTAGAATTAGATTATTAGATCAGTTTTTGGAAAATTGTTATTTTTAAGTATTTCACCTTAAAATGTTTCTTGAAATCTTCAATTTCTCTGTAATGATTTTAGTTTTCTGTATATAGGTCTTGTAAATTTTGGGATGAGACTTATCACTATTTCATGTTTTAATACTCTTTAATTCTCTTGTGTTTGTTTTCATTTGTCACTATGAAGTGGAAGCACAGTTCCTTTTCAATATACTTTATTTTATTTAAAAGAAGAAAAGACAAAGAAGAAGGAGGAGGAGGAAAAAAGGGAAGAAGAAGGAGAACAAGAAGGAAAGAAAAAAGAAAGGAAAGACGGAAGGAAAGAAAGAAAAAAGGAAAGAAAGAAAAGAAAGAAAGAAAAGAAGGAAAGAAGAAACAAAGGAAAGAACGAAGGAAGGGAGGAAGGAAGGAAGGAAGGAAGGAAGGAAGGAAGGAAGGAGACTGGAGGGTTTAGATCAGACACGGTAAAACCCTTTTTGAACCTGAAGTTGAAAATCAGCTGAATTAATAAACACCAGTCCAGATTGGGAAAACTACACACTCAAGTCAGACTGCAAAGTTAAGTGACCACGCTGTCTCCTCCAAGGGCCCACAGCGACTGTAAATGCCGCCGCCTGCTGGGGCGAGGCCCCTCTTCTGTCCCCAGCAGGCGTGATTCGGCCTCACCAGTGGGTAAACCACCCTGGCCTGGGACACACAGCACACCCCACGCTCCCGCGTCCTGACCCACTTGGTAAACATCAGCCCCCGCAGAACCGTGTGGGCTTCCCTGAGGAGCCCTGAGGCCGCTGAGGACAACTCGGGCCTCTCTGACACCATGTAGAGAGTAACACCTCGGTACCACTTTTGTCAGGTGTAAGACCTGACTCTTATTTTATCTCTTGTTCTCTCGTTTTAATGCTATAATAAAAATACAGAAACATAAAATTTTGTTACTTACATTTATTAATTATATTATATATCTTATGTATGGCCCAAGACAATATACCTCCACTCAAATAAAAAAAGGGAGTAAAATAAGACGGGCCACAGGGAGGACGCCCCCTACAGGGGACCTCCCCTGGCTGCAGCTGGTTGATGTGTGAGATACTTGATTAGCTACGCTTTTGGCTGCTTTTGCTTTAATTATTCGATGCTGCCTGGGAGGCAGATGCAGTTTGACTTGATACTAAGGACTGGAAAAAAAGTATGGCATGTTTATAGGCAATCAGATCAGTTTGTCTGCAGTTTAAAAATACAGAAATCTTAAGAGATAGATATCAAAGATATCAAATGTGGAAGCAAAACGGAAGTCTGGAAATTATTATTTTCAGAAAAGAAGGAATGCAATGAAACATTAACAAAATAAAAGCTATATGGAAGTTTACATGTAATTAAATTTAAGAGCTATGTCAGAGTTGAGGTAGCAGGGTTTTACAATCCCGTGCACGTGTCGTATCGGGAAGTACTGAGCCAAGCAGGAGCCCCAGGCTTTTCGAATCAGGTGAGTGGAATCCGATGGGAATTTTTGGGTTTGACTCAGTCATGCTGAGTTTAACTTAGGTGGGATACACAACGATGTGAACAACTAGATTGGTTTTGCTAAGATGGAGCTCAAAAATAAAACTGAGTAAAAAACATAATTTTTTGAATAGTAGTTATAAAGATGGTATTTGAAGGAACAGAAAATAACTCACCAAGAATGTCATGTAAATAAGGATAGAATCCTGGGACAAAAATCTATACTACTACATATATTATGAGTGTGCAATAAACCAGTAGTAGGATGTGAAATAATTTTAGATGCATATAGATGTCATCATATTGATGGTATCTCTAAAAGGTACCTATTGGATCCAAGGCTTCTGCCAATGAAGTAAATATTTTTCAACCTTGTCAGCAGAGCAATCTGGGTTTTCCTAGCTGGATACAGCATTGCAGGGCACACCTGTGTACCTGTGAATTATCTGTGCGATTTTAGGGGAGACACCAAGAACAAATCAATACAATTTATTATCACCCACTTGGCATTTGCAAATATAAAGCCTATTTGCAAAGGGGTGCCAAAGACAATGGCAACTTTGAGGTTCTAAAACTTTTTGGGTGATACAGACTGTAAGATTATTGTGTATCTCCATTAGGGTGGCCTGGGGCTTCCCCATCTGCACTAGTGGTCACCTCACCGTGGCCCAGGCCGTCACCATCTGCCCTGGACACTCCAGGTGAAGGAGGCTCAAGCCCAGGTCTGTGTGGCACGTCCTCCCCCTATTCTGTCCTATTTTCACATTTTATTCTTCTGGGTTTTCAATTCCTTACTAGGTATGAACTTACTTTATTTCATAACAAATACACAGGACAAATTAGTAAGCGTGACAATCATTGTGATTTTATACCAGAAAGACAGAAAGCAAAATGAGTTCTTCTCATGGTCGAGGTCCTGCAGGACACTGTTTCAGGGCGTCATGGGTGGGTCTAGTGGCGGCACGATCTCCTTCTCCACAGGAACCACCAGCGTGTTCTCCACCCACAGAGCTGCAAGCTGCTCTGCAAAACCCACCCTGAGCTCCAAGTGAGTTCTTCTTCCTCTGATGCTGTTTTCTTTTATTGGGCAGATGGCCTTCTATCTGTATGTTTAAGTTATTTGTTAGAGAATCGTTCCATGGTCAAACTCTGGAGAATTTCTGGCCCACGGTGCTGCGGTTCTCATCCCATTTGTGGTGATCACGGAGATGGACGCCTGCCTCCTATCCACTATCGAACTCTCACTGAAGTTAGCGCAGGGCAGTTGATAACTTCTCAGATTATGGGGCAGCAGGGAGCGGGCAGAGCCCTGCTTCAGGGAAGGAGGAGGAGCAGAGGGACCGAGAATGGGCCAGGAGCCCTGGGACTCAGGAGCCATACACAGGGCCTGCTGCTGCTCTGCAGATTCCACCCTGGGCCAGCGGCACAGACCGCACAGGGGAGCGCTCCTGACTCTGAGCAGGGGAGCTGCTGGAGGCAGGGCTGGCCAGGGACAGAGCTGGAGAGACCAGGCTGAGAGTCGCTGTTACTGTGGAAGAGGCAGGACACAAATCTGAGGCCATCACTCCCAATACCATCCGGAAAGCTGGGTCTCACTGGCCCACGCGCGCCCCCTGAGCCGCAGTGCGCGTGCTCTGTACAGGGCGGGGGGGCAGAGCCCGGGGCCTCCGTGGCGGTTCAGCCGCCGCGTGCAGGGCTCTTCCGTGCCTTTGTGTTTTCCCTCATGACGGAGGAATCTGCGTGTTTGCTGTGCGGAGGTCTTGAGGCTTAGTTCTGGCAACCTTTCTTCTTTTCAGCATGGGATACTCTTGCCTTGTTTATGATTTCTAACCATTTTTAAATTATGCTGCATTTAAACTAGTACACCAGCTCCAAAGCCTAATGCCATACAGTTTTTTTCTTTTCTTTTTTCTTTTTGGTTCCAGGGATCGAACTCAGGACCTCGCGCTTGCCAGGCAGGCGCTTAAGCCACTGAGCTAAATCTCCAGCCCCGCGATACAGTTTTTACTGCATTGCTGACACACTGGAAAAGACAGGCGGAGCACACAGCAATCACAGGCGCCTTTGTGCACCTGTTCCTTACCAGGTGCAGGCACAAGCCCTGCCTTTCCCCTTGCCCACTCCTCCTCGCTGTAGGCCAGGGGAGCACGGAGCATCACCCTGGGTCACAGTGAGGCTCTGCGTCTTACAGAGGTCAGACAGGTTCCATTTCGAGACTGGGGGAGGCTTGATTGAAAATTGAGCGCACTTGATTGCAAAGCTCAAATCCACCCACACGTGGGAGACACCGCCGTATCCGCCTGGTGGGTCATCCAGCACAGGCTGACCTGAGCTCTCCGACACCCAGAACCACAGGTCATGGCGAAAGTGAAGCTGCGCAAAGGGCGCCGTCCCTAATGGGCCCTAACTCCACCTGGGAAATCGTGTGCACAGGGACAGCCATAACTCAGCGCCTCGGTGAGCTGTTTGTAAGCCGCTGTTGGCAGGCAGAGTCAGATCACTGGGACTCAGGACAGAAACCAAGAGGTGGAAGGGAGGAGTCAGAGGGAGAAACAGCAGATGGCAGCACAGTGCAAGGAACGGACAGAGGAGGCTGAGTTGCCTTAGCCAGGAAGTCTTGCGGCAGTGGGTGACAGACCATGCCACAGGGACTTTGCTCAAGTTGCTTGGGCCGAGGCAAGAGCCAGTATTAATTTACTTTGTGAGAAATTAATGAATGTTAGCAATTAAGTGTAGGTATTATAAGAGAACAGGAAGGCCAGAGAACGAAACCTTGTCCAGAACAAAAGACTGGATAGAGGTGGAATGATCCAGTAAGATGTAAGAGGTCCTAAGATGTGGTTCTCTACAAGCAGGTTGTGCTTGGCGGTATCAGTCTGGCAGAGGAAGAGCCGATATACCTGGAGGGAGGGAGATGAGTTAGACACCTGCTGTGCCAGTAAGGTGTGAGAGACCAAGGTGGCTCTGCTGCCAGAGAGCAGAAAGATTAAACAGGAGAGAGCAAAGGAATGCATCGGACTTAGCGTGTCACCCCAAAGCAAATTCTGAAAATTAAGTTTGCACCCACATGAGCTATTTTTTAGTTGGAAGAGGCTTAAATAAAGTTAGCATGGGCAGACAATTAACTTAGGCCACAAGTACACAGTCCTGTTAACAAAGTGTATCAACCACCTCCAGCCAATGAGTCTGCCGATGCATTTGACAACATAACCACCCACAGCAGAGGCCCTGGGGCAGCTTGTCCTGCCTGGTCAGTCAGTCATTAGCCAAGGTTTTCTGAGGAAGGAGAGAGAGTGTGTCTGCTCATCCTTGGAGAGGATCCTGGCCTCCTCTACCCAGGGAGATGGTGGCCGCTATGGGCTGTTTCCAGCCCGCACCCAGAGCAGTTGGGGAGCCATGCACAGGCTACAAGCAGGGCCTGCACCGGGAACCACAGTGTTTGTGACCATGTGCAGTTTGGCGGATTGTGGAGTGAAATGAAACTGCAGAGGGGGAATTGGTATGTTTCATGAAAGGTATACACTGAAGCAGGAATATTAATGGGTTTTGTCACACATATGTTGACACACGGGACTCAAAAAAGGTGAGAAGAGACGGAATGAAGTGGACAGCATACACCACAGGACAGAAATCATGGGCTGTGCAGGTAGATCACACCGTCATCTCCATGAATCTATGAAATCACAGAAAAGTAATATGAGTAGCACAGAAGAGAATTTACCGACCGAGCCGTGCACATCGGGCTCTCCGGTACTGCAGAGTCTCTTTTCATGTAAGCCGAGCAAAGCCACAAAGCAAAACATCTCCCGTTCGCTCACTTTCTTGTTTTAAGAATTTCTCTGCCTTCTGTACATGGGACCAGAGGATTATCTGATGAACTCGATATTCGGGACAATCTTCCTTGCTCTTACCAGGCCTGGCACTGGAGGGAATTGCTTGTTGTCCGTGAAGCATGTGTACCTGTGCCTCATGGATCTTCAGAAAAAGCCCATAGATCTTATTCTCATTCAACGGGCTTTCGCTAATGTGCTGATGCTTTGTGTTGCAGGAATTACAGAAAGATCAGATTTGCACTTCAATAACTTCCTAAGCCATCTGAGTTGTAAAACTGTGGTTTACCTGGGGCGGGTGGCCCGGGGCCTCTCCATCTGCACTACCTGTCTCCTCAGCGCAGTCCAAGCTGTCATCATCAGTCCCAGGACCACCCTGTGGGGAAAGCCCAAGCCTCGGACTGCATGGCAAGTTCTTCCCTGTCTTCTCCTCTGCTGGGTCATTAATCTTCTGATAAGCTCCAACTTGCTGCTCTACATCACAGGAGTCCGTGCGGTGAACAGATCTGAGACTGGAACATATGTTGGGCACTGTTATTTGCTGTCATCCAGACAAACAGTCTGGTGGCTTTTCCTCTCTCTCATGGCTCTTCGGGACGTCCTCTTCCAGGGTGTCATGGGCTGGAGCAGCGGGCACATGGCTTTCCGCCTGTGTGAGCATCACAAGCATGTGCTCTACCTGCACAGCCCCATGTTGGCGGTGAGTTCCAGCCCAGAAATCAGAGCTACCCTAAACATTCTCATCCTCATGACCTGTTTCCTTTTCTTTTTTTGGACAGATTTCATGTTCTCCTTCTACATAGGGTCCACGGTGACTAATGAAACCACACTCCTGTATACTAAAGTATTTCCAGGACTTGGTGATGTGGTTCTCAGCCCTGCTGTGCTGATGAGCAGGGATGAATACTCTTGGGTTAATAATTTTGCTCTGCAGGATGCAGAATTCAAGACTGTTCACAGAACCAATCAGAAGGTGGTATCTTCAGTTATTCATTTGCATCTGACACAAAATCAGGTGATTCTTCAATAGGACAGTTTACATCTGACACCAGGCCCAGTGAGTTTCTGGTAGGACAATCACCCCAAATGTTTCATTTGCATGAGGAGACGCCAATTCCAGACACAAAAGATCCCTCTGTTAGTCCTCACGGTTGCTGTGGGTCTGCTCACCGACCCACTCTCCCTTTACAGAAGATATGTCTTTTCCACCATCAATAAATGTCCTTGCCACCTTTCCCATATCTCTTGTCTAATTTTTTCTTCAGGGCACCAAGAACGTGGAAGAAATCTCTTAGGGAGCCAAAAGTCATAACACTGATCATCAATTATTACATACCCTGTGGTTCAGAAGGCTTTGAAAAGGTCATAGACTTGACTTATTCTTTATCTCTAGCTGGTCTCAATTCTAATTTACAGTTTAGAGCTTTGGGAAGGTGTTATTGAGTTACTTTTCTCATTGTTGAGACAAATATCCAATGCTCACAAGAGAGGAAAGGTTTATTTAGATCATGGTTTGTAGAGGCTTCAGTCTGTAATCAGCGGGCTCCAGAACAGGGAAGCACATGACAGAGAGACAATAGTTCATGGCAGCAGAAAACAGCAAAACAACAAGTGAGAGAGCAAGGCCAGCCTCTTCCTGTTCCTTCTACTGTCTGCAGCCCACTGGGATTGGAGCAGTGCCAATCCAACCAGCGGACTGATCCAGAAGTCACTCACCCATAGTCCAATTACCCTTAATCTCAGCACTGCACTACAAATCAGTGTAGATTCAGCCACCTTGAACAAACCCTATGACCATATGACGCTTTGGGGGGACATCGAGACACAAATCATAACAGAAGGTAAAGAGAGAACCCCTAAAGAAGGATCTCTAAATCTAGTAACTTGATTGCACATTGTTCTACTAAAATAATCCCAGTTCCTACAGTGAAAAACAAGCAGGAACGTTACATAGCTTTGAAGTCTCTTTCTCTCTCTCCATATATAATACTATTATATATATAATATAGAATAACATTATATATTTAACATAATATATAATATAATATATTATATATATGAAATATTATTGAGGTTACCTCAAAACACTCCAACAAGAGGTCAGTGGGAAATCCTCCTTTTTACTGGGGTAATTCATAATTGCTTTCACTTTGTTCTTTCCCTTACATAGTGTTTGTAACTTACTTACCCCCTCTGTACCCATGTATTCCTATTTAAAATCACATAATGGAAATCATACGTACTTAGCAAGGAAGTTCTTCCTTCCACTTTTGACACAAGCACTCAGCCCCTTCATTGGCACCGAGGATGGAGTCACACAGGAAACAAAGGGGAGAGCATGGCCCAGGGCCTGCCTTCCAGAAGACCCCAGGTGGTTCTTGGAACTAGAAAAGCAGTTTTGGCATCAACTTCAGTCTCACACCTGTGCCATTTATTTACATTCCTTTCCACCAGGGCGAAAAGACTCTTTCTTGGCAGCTGAGTGAATAATGGACAATTCTTGCATATAGATGAATTATGAACATGTCTATGGAATTTCACATGGTGGATTGGTTTCATGAATGGCAGAGTAGGTGTGTCTCATTTTTCTATTCCTATTCTATTGATAAACAAAAAAGTGGGAGCTAATCGAATATGGAAAAATCTTTGAAGAGCCAATGTGCACAGGTAGAGCAAGGTGACACTTGTCCTGCCAGAGTGCATGGCCAGGATTTGCTCAGAAAGCAGAGTCCCCAGCCCGGTGTTCATTTATTAGATGCCTGTGTCTAAAGGACTACAGTAGGAGAGGGAAGAAGCTTATCGTCTCTCAGAAGTTGGTCTCAATTCTGAGTCACAGCTTTGAACTTTGGAAAGTGGAAGAGTCCTGGGGATTAGGAAGCTTCCGATACAGAAGCTTGCTCAGTTGTTCACTTTTCACTGCACATACATCCTACTAAGGTGATTAGATCCTAATTGAGCCTGAAACAACTTCCAAGCCAAACAAATGACTTAATTGTGGAGGGAGAGGACAAGTTGCACACAAGAGACTGAAGCTCTGCGGAGTGTTTCCTTCTCCCTGACAGGGTGACAGCTGTGAATGCTGCAGTCATCTGTGGAAGCCAAGAACTCTGCAAATCCTAAAGACACAAATATGACCTGACCCCCACCCCCTACACACACCAGGAAGACCAAGCCACAGCTCATCTGCACCACAGCTGCTGTGGTGAGTAGAGGAGCAGTCTGATTTCCCAACAGTGCTGCATCGCTTTACTCAGACACACACATTCCTTCTGCCTCTGCCTTCCAGGGGACCAGGAAGTCTGTGAGCGCTGGCCCCGCCCCTGTGCTAGCAGATAGTATGACCTGGGTCAGAAAGGTGAAAGTGGTGAGGACCAGCAGCTGACACAAGAAATGTTTGGGCATCTCTGTCCCTGTGCTGTATTAGGATCATGCAGAGCTCTGTGATTAGTCTCTATGCATAAGGCACTCGCCTCCTACAATTTCCAAAAGATAGGAGGGTTTTAAGAATATCAGGAAAATTCCATTTCTTCATTCTAAAGTTTTATCTACACTGTGATGCCCTCAGCATTGTTAGCTATAATAGAATTTTGCATCTCCTTTTTGATGCATTTCAGCATAGGTCACGTCTTCTGTCCATCATGTGGCTATCTCTGTCCATGTCTTTGTGTCGAAGATGGAGTTATTCTGTGAGCAGGCAGCCTTAAAAATTCTCCATTGTAACACTCAGTGTTGAAATCACTCCTTGTATGCCTTTTTGATGTGGGAAAATATTAACAATCAGGACCAAAAAATTCAGTTGTTTCTTGAGAAACCCTCCTGTAAATTCCAAGGCTGTGATGTGGTATAACACTTGTGTGAAACACTCGTGTTAGTTTTCCCTGGTGTTATGCAACAGTACGTAATTATTCAATTATTTTAGTTGAGGAAAACGAGCTTGAAGTGGGCGTACTTCCGTGCCCAGTCTACGTGCGTTAGGTGCAGATGAGGCTGTGTACCTGCTCCGGAATGCAACACATGTCTCCTAATGGTTCTCCTTTCCAGGACAACCTGAAAGAGTGTTCAGCAGCTCCCTCCTCTGACATCCCTCATTTCATGCAGTCAAAATGAGAAAGAAGTGACTTTTTCAGGGTCTCAGAGAGTGATCCCAAATGTTATTCAGAGTTGTGAAATTTGGAAAGTTGAACAGAGAACTGGGAAAAAAATAAGAATCTCTAAAAAGATACAAGGAAAAATCATGACAAGATTTGGTTTAGTCCATCCCAGCTTTCAGGAGCCTTCAGCTAAGTGACTGTCTCAGGTCCGTATCTACTTATGATCAGTGTGTGTGTTCAGATTTAATGCTTGAGACCGGTGTGCTCCGTCCTATGAGGCAGTATGTGTTAGAACTTCAGAACAGTGCACAGCTTTCTGTAACACATTGATGGAAGCCTTACTTTCCCCATTTTTCAGAGGAGGAGATAAAGGTTGAAAGGTAATTACCGTTAGTCCTAAAGTCCTGGGGCTGCCTGATACCAAACCTGGGTACAGCCCTGAACGTATGCAGTGCATGCTGCTAGAGACCTTCAGGGAAGAGGACTCTATATCCTTAAACGTACAGTCAGGGTTGGTAGAGAGACCCTGGTAGTGTGCAGGACATATCCAAATTCTGGGGGCTAGATTAAATCATCTGTTTTCATTGTGGAGAAACTGCCCACGGTTTCACATTAACTTCTAAGTTTTCACATTAACTCCTAAGTAAAGGAAGAGTTTGGAAAATATAGATATAAAAGAATAAAGTCCCACCCAGACCAGAAGCATGAAAGTCAGCTTGAACTGATAAAACCAAAGCATCTTATTGTCAGTTGATTGAAAACAAAGTCATAGCAGCAACCCGATTGAAAGCAAAGCAGACAGCCAAGTGAACTGAAATCCCCACCCTTCGCAAGGTCCCAGAGGAGGTGTAAAGTACCCCCATCACATTCTCTTTGCGTGATCATTTTTCACACTACTGATGCCTCAACCTGATTTTCTCATGAAGACATTAACAAGGACCCCCTACGTCATCGTGTCCAGACCTCATCTCATGACAGCACAAAACCACCCAGTTTATTTCCTGTTCCTACTTCACCATGGCAAATATCATCACATCCAGAGTGACCCAAGTTCCCTCAGAGGTGCCTGCAGCCACTGGATGGGACTCAGACCTCTCTAACAGACTCTCCTGTAGCAGCATTCCAGGGCTCCGGTAAGGCGCCCTGCCTGGATGTATACAGAGAATCACCCAGTTTTTTCAAATAAGAGGTTTGTCCCATGCCTTTGGATGCTCAGGACTTAATTATTGCACCCTGTCTGGAAATATTATACTATTCATTTTGTATTTAAAAGAGAGAAAAAATAGAAATAATGATATGGAATTTCAAAGCAGAATAACAGGAAATTAACAATGGTTAATATATTGCATATTGTTACGTTCAAAGTAGTTGCTCAGATTAAAAGATGTAAGCATGCAAAACTGATCAAACAATATAAGCACAAACTATTCTTTTCAATGAACTAAAACAAATTAATAGTATAATTATTGTAGCTATCTTCTATATATATACAATTATATATAATTGTATATTTACTTTTTAAAATTTTATTTAAAGAGAAAAAAAGCAAAACAGAAAAAAGGGTAGAAATAATACAGAATTTCAAAAAAAAATTAAGAAATCACTACTTGATAAATTACATATTGTCTTCTTAGAAATAGTTGTTCATGTTACAAAATTCAGGCATACAAAGTGAACAAACAGTGAGGCTGCAAACAGTTCTGTTCAACGATCCAACAAAAACCTGGTAATATGGTTATCAATCCCACACACTTAAACATACATGCTGTTATATCCTTTAGCACATTTTCTTTTCCTTCTTTTCCTTTTTAAGTACATTATCTGTTTAGTTATATCATGTTTCAGCTTGCTCAGTACCTTATTGATCTGTTTTGTTGTTGTTATTTCCTTTTTAATCACCTTATATAATTCTGTTGTTTTGTTTTTGAGTTTCTCGTCATCCATGTCACATGGATCAGCTTTGATGGAGTTGGGAGTTTTGGGAGGTTTTGTTACCTTGTTTTCTCATGTTCTATTGTTTTATTTTTTTATTTAATTTTCATTAACTTGGAGGTAGTAATATACAACAAAACAGGATAGAACAGGATAGAAAAAAGCCAATTGAGACAGTATAGTGAAATTGGCACAGGACATCATGCCAGGTCACCAGGACAACAATAATAGGCACCATTGTATATCTCGTTATCTTCAAAATAGTTGTTCTTCTATTAGGTACAGCAAAATCAAAAGAAAGACACAACATTATAGAACACATCAAAACAGAATATTGAATAGAGCAACACCATTAATCAGGACAAAGCAAAATGGTGATAAAAATATCTGCCTTCAGAGATAGTAGAAGGAAACTTCCCCCACTTGCTATACCACATATGGTCACCTCCCAAGAGATACTCAGATCCCTGGATCCCGATTGTTGGGGGGGGGGTATGGTATGGTGGATTCTAAGCCCGAGCCCTGGTAGGCAGCAGGCTGGTTACTGGTTGGCTCAGCGCCCTAAGTTCCAACATGGCGGGGATCTCAGGAAACACTGTTACTTCTTGTTTCTCCGCCCTGGGGTGGCCGCGGCTTGCCAGACCACAGTCACTTACCAGGGCGGCAGGCTGGTTACTGGTTGGCTCAGCACCCTAAGTTCCAACATGGCGTGGATCTCAGGAAATGCTGTTGCTTCTTGTTTCCCTGCCTGGAGTGGCTGCAGCTTGCCAGACCACAGTCACTTACCAGGGCGGCAGGCTGGTTACTGGTTGGCTCAGCACCCTAAGTTCCAACATGGCGCCTTTTTTGTATACTTCTATATAATTGTATATTATGTGTATGTAATTTGTTTAACTTCCCTTTTTCTCCTTTCTCCTATCCCAACTTTCTTTCTTTTTGAGCAGCTTCTTCCCCTTTCACATTATCTATTGTACATTTTGAATCTTATTTACTCTTTCAGTTTTTACATTAGGGAGACAATATGATGTTTGCATATTGAAGTTTCATTTATTTCACTTATAAGTATGGTCTCTGGTTGCATCCATTTACATATAAAAACCTCAAATTTATCCTTCTTTATAGCCAAGAAGTACTCCATTACATAAAAATACTACATCATTTTTATCCACTCTTCATCTGATGGACATTTGGGTTGTTTCCAAGATTCAGCTATTACAAATTGTGCTGTTATACACATGGGTGCACATATATTGTTGTGGTATGATGTTTTAATGCTTCTGGGAAAGTATACAGAAGGGGAATAGTCAGGTCAAAAGGACTGCTAATCCTAATTTTTGAGGAATCTCCACACTGATTAGAGTGGAAATTTTCAGTTTTTGTCCATTTAGTATGATGTTGGCTGTTGGTTTTTCATAAATGGCTTTTATCAGATTGATGTAAAGACCACCTATTCTGACTTTCTGTAGAATTTTTATCATGAATGAGTATTGTGCTCTGTCAAAAGCTCTTTCTGCATCTATTGAGATAATCTTGTGATTTTTTTGCCTTTGGCTCTGTTGATGTGGTGTATTACATTTATTGATTTGCATATATTGAATATGTACTCCTGGGATGTGTCCCACTTGGTCATGGTGTATAATCTTCTTGATGATTTGCTGAATTCTGTTTACTTGTGTCTTACTGAGTATTTTTGTGTCTATGTTCATTATGAAAATTGGCCTGTAGTTCTCTTTCTTTGTTGGGCCTTTCTCTGACTTTGGTATCAGAGTAATACTTGCCCCCAGGAATAAGTTAGGAAGAACTGCTTGCCTTTCAATTTCACTAAAGAGTTTGAGGAGTATTATTATTAAACCTCTAAATTTTTTGTAGAATTCAGCAAGTGAATCCATTATGATCTGGACTTTTCTTTGTTGGTAATGTTTTTTAAATAACATTTTTAATTTCGTTAACTAATATTGGCTTATTAAGAATTTCTAAACCTTATTGATTCAGCTGTGGTAATTCATAAATCTGTAGAACTCTGTGATTTCTTCTGTGTTTTCCATCCTATGTGAGGAAAGATTTTTGAAATAGGTATTGATGATATTCTGAATTTCCACAGGATCTGGTGATTTCACCATTTTCATTCCTCATTGCATGAGTTTTGAGTCTTTCCCTTTTTTTTGATAAGGTTAGGTAAAGGTTTATCAATTTTATTTATTCTTTCAAAGAAAAAAACTCTTTGATTCATTAATTCTTTGTGTGCTGTCATGGTTTATGTCGGTGGCCCCCAGGCCTCATGTATTTGCATTGTGCATTTGTGATTGGTTCATTGTCTAGTGCTTGGATTGGTGGTGTCAGTGCTACACCCTCCTAGGGGTGCTACACCCTCCTAGGGGTGCTACACCCTCCTAGGGGTGCAGCCAGGATGTGATGTAATGGCAGGAAGAAGGGGTGTCTCTCTCTCTCTTGCTGGTTTCCACCTTGCTGTTTGCAGCCACCATGAACCGTAGCCCCACCATGCCACCCTGCCTTGGAGACAACTGAGTATGGACTGAAACCTCCAAAAACTGTAAGAAATAAACCTTTCCTTTCCCAACTTTGGACATCAGGTATTTTGTCTCAGTGACTAGTGAAAAGTAAGACATGTGCCTTCTTAGTCTCAATTGCATTAATTTCTGCTCTGATCTTTTAATTTCCTCCCTTCTATGGACTCTGGACTTAACTTTTCTTTTTCTGGAAGCATGAGGTGATGCATTAGGTGGTTTATTTGTACTCATTCTGTTTCCCTGATGTTAAATTTTACCACTATACATTTCCCTTTTAGGAGTGCATTCATTGTATCCTACAAGTTCCAGTAAGTTGTATTTGCATTTTGTTTGATTGTAGATACTGTTTAATTTCTTCTTTAATTTCATCTGTGACCCGCTGATTGCTCAGGAGGGTGCTATTTAATTTTCAAGTGTTTATAGAGTTTTTGTGGTTTCCTTTTCCTTTAATTTCCAATGTTTTTGTATTGTGGTCCAATGTTCTATGGGCTAGTATATGGTCTGGTTTAGAGAATGTTCAATGTGCATTTGAGAAGAACATGTATTCTGATGTTGTTGGGTGGAACACTCTGTAAACATCTACTAAGTCCATTTCCTCACAGGTTTGGTTCAGATCTGTTATTTCTTTGCTGATTTTTTGTCCTATCATCTATCTCTTTGTGACAATGGAATATTAAGGTTATCCATTACAATCGTGTTATTGCTTACTTAAGCATCATGTCTATTAATCTTTGTCTTATATAGTTGGGTACGCCCATATTTGGTGCATACATATTTATGATTGTTATCTCCTCCTCTTGAAATTTTCCCCTAACAAGTATATAGTGACCTTCTTTATCGCTTTTGATATTTCTTTGTTCAAAATTCAGATTGTCTGCAAACAAAAAAGCTACTCCTGTTTTTTTTTCTGGGTTCCTGTTGCATGAAAGATTATTTTCTATCCTTTGACTTTTAGTCTATGTATTTCTTTTTAGTTTAAGTGTGTTTCTTGTATATACAGAATATTATGGGATCTTGTTTCTTGATTCATTCTTCCAGTCTATTTCTTTTGATTGGTAAATTGATGCCATTTACATTGATAATTATAACTGATATGTATTGGCTTCTCTTTGTCATGTTGTTTTCTTGCTGTTTGTTCCCTTTCCCTACTTTTCTCCTGTTTATTGTTTGCCCTGCTTGCTGGTTTCTGTCCATTGTTGTTCCTGGAACTGCGGTTAGCTTTATCTCTCTAGAATATCTTCATAGTGTTGCTTTTGTGGTCATGAATTTCTTCAGTTGTTCTTTGTCATGGAAGCATCTTATTTCTCATTAATTTTGAAAGATAGATTGGCACAATATGTCAATCTGGGTTGAAAGCTGTTTCCCTTCATAATTTGAAATATGTCACTCTAAGCTCTTTTTGACTTGAGTGTTTGTGCTGAGAAGGCTGCCATGATTCTGATAGGCTTTCTTTATAGGTGATCTGTTTCTTTTCTCTAACATATTTTAAATATTCTGTTTTTTTGCTGAATTTCTGGAATCTTGATTATTATATGTCTGAGTGTAGAATTATTTTGGCTATGGCTATTTGGAGTTCTATATGCTTCACTTATCTGTATATCAGATTCTTTTGCCATGCTTGGGAAATTTTCTGCTATTACATCTCCAAACAGTTTTTATTTTTTATGTCATTTGTGTTGACTCCTGTTTCTTCATTGACATGTATCATCCTTAATTTTTTCACCATCTTGCAGCTGTTGGATTGTTTTTTTATGGTCCCTTGTTATTTTCAGTAGATTTTTCCTTTTATGATAACTAGCCAGAATCCTGTCTTCAAAGTCTGAAAGTCTATCTTCAGTTTCATTCAAGCATTTTTGTCAGCTTCCAGTAGAATTTTCAATTTCCTGGATATCTTCTTGTTTCCATTTTATGCATTATATTTCTTTCCTGTATTGATCATTCACAGCTTCCACCCTCTTCTTATTATCATATATTTTTATCTATCTCTCCTTCAGATTTGCTGAGTAATTTCTTTATAAATGTTGACATTTCTTTTTTTTTAAACTGAGACATTATTTCTGATCTGATTTCCTCTACACCCTCATGGATTGGTTTGTTTACTTCAATTGTTATCATTTCAGAAATTTCAGGTGTGTGTAATCAGATTTCTTCTATGTGTATGCCTCCTGGTCTTGCTCTGAGCATGCTGGGGCTGAGATTGCATTTTGCTTCTTCATCTTGTCATTTTCTATTTCAAAAATTTTTTAATTTTGTTTTCTGTAATGATCCTTTTTCACTTTTTCAGGAAGTAGTTATATCACTAGTATCAAGGCCTTTCTAGGAAATGTCTGTTCTTCAGGGATCATCCATTTGTCAGAGATTCTTGGTTTGTGTCTATCACGAGATCCTACCTTCCCAATTAATTACGACTTATATGTTTGGCTCCGTCCCAGTTCTTTGGTATAGGGCTGTTGTGAGGTTATTACCCCAGAGCTTCCCAGTATTGTTACAGAAGGGAGAACAGATAATGACAACAGAAGTGACATCCTAGCTAAAGTAGTAAAATTAGCAGTAACAATAGCATCAAGCACAATTTTGAAACTGCAAACTGTGGTAATTATTGATTTTGTGATTTGGACCGTAGGTGCAGAGCCTATAGTTATACAACTGAACTGATCATAATTAGGAGTTTGTATGCAACATGTTTCCCCTTGGTAGAGTGGTTTTACAGTGTGGAGAAGTTTAGGCATAAAAGTGTATAAAACAAAGATAACTGAAAAGGAAGTAGAAGCAACGCTGGAAGACAAAGAATGATTGTACAAAGTTTGGTAAACTAAAGAAGCAAGTAGGAAACAAGAATGAAGGAGTATTTGAAGGATTATCTGAAATTGGTCTCTGGGTTTGGGGGATGGGATTCATTTTCTGTGGCTAGAGTCCTCCCCAGTCATTTATAAAAGAGAGAAGCAAAGAAAAAATAAATCAAGAGATTGAAAAAAGAAAAGGGGAAGAAAAACACTAAAAAGAAAAGTAAGAGAAAAAATTAAGAGTAAGTGGCCAGGTACAGAGTCCTGGGTTCTTTCCATGCTGGTTGTCAGACCTGCAAAAGCTTCAGTCACCTGTTGCCTCATATTGTTGTTGTTGCTTTGGACTTTTCACATCACTGATCTCATCCGTTCATCGTACACCTTAGTTGGGACCCTATTTTGTCATGGGCATTTTTTCTGCTCTCTGGGCCTTCCTAAGCAATTCACCTCAGCTGTGGCAACAGGGAGGAGAGGGGCCTGTTTGGGCTCTCTAGCGTGGTTCAGCTGGAAAGTGGAGATGGAAGTGGTGGTGGGAGGGATTGCCTTCCTCCGCTTTGTCCATCTGGTTTCAAGATTATACCATTTATTAAAGATGATAAAGCTGGGGATATTAAAGATGATAAAGCTGGGGATATAGCTCAGTGACAGAGCATCTGCCTGGCAATTGCAACGTTCTGAACTCAATTCCCAGTATCAAAAAGATGGCAAAAATATACCAAATATTTGTAAGCAATGACATCATAGAATCAGTCTGGGATTTAGAAATACATAAATATTATGGTACAATATATCCTTCAAAGATATAAAAGTTTCATTCAAAGTCAAACCTGGAAATATTTATACTCCCCAAAATAAGTGATAGAAAATAATATTGAACAGAATAAGATATACCATGGAAGTAGAAATCTGGCCAAGTTTACAAGATGTTAAAGAGTTTGGAGCAACAGGATTTGCCAAGTGTCTGTGAGGAAAGTGAAGAGATTAAAGCTTTGGGGATTGGATGATACAATATAGTAAAATAAAATTTAAGACACAGGTATAAGTTTTAGTAAGAGAATTTTGTGTTCAATTCAGCCATGTCAAGACTGAACATAAGTGGGATATATGATAATTTTAAAAGTAAGCTGATTTTATTTATATAAAGATCAAAAAAATCTGGGTGCTAAGTTTCCTTCATAGTAATCAGTGTGGCATTTAAGTCTACACTATGTGATCCCCAAACAGAGCCAAGTCATAAAGGAGAGAGTCTTATTGCAAAAGTCTGCATCATTACATGTGTCAGGCTGATCCCTAGCAATTTAGGAAATTTCTATGACAGGAAGTACATTTGCACACAAATATCATCTTTAAGGATACTTCCTTCATAAAAGAGTTTGCTGGATTTATGTATTTCTGACTGAAATAGAGAATAGGTTTGAGCTTTGTCAAGGGAAAAATCTTAGTCTTTCTAATAGGACTTGGCATTGAAAGGAGCATCTCTGTCTTATGAATGATATGTGCATTTTGGGAGAGGTGCTGAGAATAAATTTATACATGTTATTCTCTTCCACTTATTCCTAAAAAACGCCAGAAGCAGTAATATCTTTAGGTTTGAGAAACATATTAGACCTCGCAGGCTATAATATCATGTGTTACCTGCAGTTGGTGGCCAAGGATCTCTCCATCTGCACTGGTGGGTTCCTCTCAGGGGTTCAGGCCATCACCATTAGTTCCAGAGACTCTGCGTGGAGGACATTCAAGCCCAAGTCTCCATAGCACATTGTTTCTCTTTTTTTGACCTCATTCCATCCCATCACATATACCACCATGAACTCATCACAAGTTAGGGAATGCAACAACTATTGAATTTTTATACCATAAACTAAGGAAACAAAATGAATTTTTCTTACTCCATTACTCTTACCCTTGCTCAATCCCCTTTTCAGAGTTTTATGGGTGAGATCAGTGCCATATGGTATTTGTTTTCACAATGTACATCAACATGTTGTCTATCAGCAGAACTTCAAGTTCTTGCGTAAAACCTCTTCTGAAATGAAAGCAACTCCACACATTCTCCTTCTGATGCCTTGTCTTCTTTTGTTGAACTAGTGTTTCTACATTTGAAATTTAGAGAATAATTTTACAATAATAAAGTGGAGAATTTCTGGCCTTTGACTCTATAATTTTTTGCCCATTTCTTTTGATTCACTGAGATGAATATCTGGCTTAATGATAGCAGGCTCAGAGACATTAGGAAAACACCTATTTTACTTCATCTTTCAAGAAGGTAAGTTTGAAAGAATTCTTCATTCTCTTATGATGTGTGTAAAGCAAAATCAGTCCTATCAAAGTACCTTAATCATGCAAAGGTTCATTCTCAGCAACGCTATTGTCTGCAGCTCTGACTTCACACACAGATCATAGAAAACAAGAAAGATACAGATTTCTCATTCTCCACTCTGCCTCCTTAAAGAAATGGCTCAATTCTACTTCTTGTAAATCTATTCTTTCACCTGCATCATTTCCATAACAGAGATCAAGGCAATATACCTGCATATCACAAATGACCATCCCCAGTTGATATATGAGAAATTGGGCCTCAAAAGGCCATAAAATGTTCAAAATCTTGCATGTAGGCATGGGGAAAGCCAGAATTTGAAGCCCAGAGGTGCTGAATGGAATTCATTCCTATGAATGCTGAACTTTAAGCTTCTCAAGGTTAATGGTATTCCTCAAGCATTTGTAATACACATACTTACCCAACTTTTACTACAGAAAACTGTAATGACTCTGTTCATTGACAGCATTTTGTTAATCCCTCATGCTGGAGATAATAAGTTTATGGAAGTTTACTAAAATGTACATGTAGATGTCTCTTCCCAGTCCAGGTGTAATTCTCTTCAGGAAATAAAAGACAGATTTCTTTATCTAAAATCTGTTGCTGTCTCAGAGAGCAGAGCAGTTTCCCTGAAAATAATCACTTATAAGCAGGTCAATACAGGAATACAGCAAGTGAAAATTAACCAGAATTTATAATTCTTTTTATCTTTTGATCACAACCATTAGCATATATCAAACATACAAAACAGTGGATTGTATTAGGACACTTTTATACATTTATACAGATGACAAACTTGATCATACCACTTTTCTACTTCACACTCTTCCCCTCCCCTTCTTCCTATTCATCCCTAACCCTTCCCCTTTTATTTTCAGTTTGTGCTTTATTTCTACTACAGTCTATACAAGAAAAAATGTCATATTTTTCTTTGTAATTCTGATTTATTTTATTATTATATTTCATCGCTTCCATTTTTCCTGCAAGTAACTTAATTTTTTTCTTTATGGCTATAATTGTTGATACAGTGTCAACTTGAGAAATCTAGAAGTTTAACTAAGTGATTCAGCAGGGGGCCAGGGTCCTCACTTTGTAAACATCCTCATCTTGTGCAAGAGGAAAGCACAGAGATGGAGTGAGTGCTCTAGAGGGTAGTAGCTTGCTTACAACATAAGCAACATGTCACCCTGCTTTGGAGCCAGCTGATTCTGGACTTTAACCTTCACAAACTGTGAACTAAAGAATCCTTTCATCCCATAATTTTGGGTATTTCAAGTATTTTACCTCACTAACAAGAGAAAAATAACCAAGACAGAATTTGGTACCAGGAATGGGGTAATTGCTGAGACCATGGTTCAAGAGCCTTTGAAAATGGCTTGTGGAAAGAATTTTTAAAAGTTCAGAGATGTCACCTGAAGAAGTAGAACTGGGATGCCTTAGGCTGTTCTGTATGGGACAGTCTAAGACAGGCTTGAGAGGTTTTGGCTGGAAAGAAGTATTGCATTGATTGCTGGACTACAGAACATTTATGTTATAACTTAGCAGAATGTTGGTCTGCATTTTGCTTGTGTTGAGAGACTCTGCTAGAGACTGAGATTAAGGGCAGTGGACTAACTAATCTGGCAGAAGAAATTTCAAGGCAGTTGAATGTTAAGGTAGTGGTATGGGTTTTTAGCCAGATTTATGTTGTAAATGAAGAGCAAAGAGTCTAAGAGAATGATCTAAAATGTTAGGAGTTTGGCCAGAAAGGAAGCTCCAGTAAAACTGAACTACAAAAATAGAGCTGAGGAGAACTCATTTGCTGAGAAGGAACAGAAGAATATGAAAGATGGCCTGAGGGTAGCACAAGAAGCAACAAGTCTCCACTCTTTGCAGCCTCAAAACTGCAAAAGTGAAATACTTTGCTTTGAGGAGAAAGCCACAGAACACCATGTTCCAGAATGGCAGCAGCATAGAGATGGTAGCATAGATTGGTGGAAGCTGTGAGGGTAAAGCCAAAGGTGCAGTGGAGACTTCAGAAATTAGGAAAAGCCTGGAATGTAGAACACCTAAGGAAAGTTGCATGGAGGGAACGAAGTTGGCCAAAAGATAAACCATAGGAGCTACAACCACTGGAAGAGCTGTAGGGGTGAGCCATCCAGGCCCTTTGGAGCTCACAATGTGCCATAGGCTGTCTCAGATGCTGCACATGGAAATACAGGATTTAATGTTTGCCCCGATGGATTATGGAGTTGCTTTACTCCCAATCCTATGTATTCCCCTGTCAGAAATTTCAAGTCACAGACCGTAGGTCAATTCTTCCCTGTCTACTCCTCTTTTGAATTCTTATAAGACAAGTGTTTCTGAATGAGAATTATCAGTATCAGTGACAAATGTCAAAAGGCAAGTGACTAAGGAGACTGTAGATGGAGTCCATAGAACCATGGCCTAAGATGGGAAGCGTGTTTCTAATGTTTTTCTAGGGAAGAGTTCTCAGGAAGAATGGAGAGTAAAAATGAGATAAATGGAAAGAAAGCAAAAGCAACTTCAGTCAGATCTCACCCATGTGAAAACCTGAGAGAACACAGCTAACCACAAAGTTAATCCTTCCTTGAAGGAAAGGGCTGGACTTCTACACCCATTTACCTAATTAAAGTCTATATTGTTTACACCCTAGGACTACTCATGGGTCAGGGGGGCGGATAATTCAAATGGCCTGACAGGAAGCTACTCTACTTGGCCAAGTACAATTCTTTAGAGAACTTACCTTCTTCCTTAGCTCACTACTCACTTGTGGGATGAGGATGTATGAGATGGTAAAGAGGATCTGGGTGGACCTTAGGCAAAATCTATGACAGGGAGATTATTTATTGTATGTTAATTACAAAAGATCATACTTACTCCCATGGCGTAAAACTTGAGATTACCTTTCTTGTATCTATTTCTTAGGCTTTACAAATTTCTACACATGACCAATGCTAGGAAGGATCTTTTGGAAAGGCAGGTGGATAAAACAGTTTAGAATTTATATCCATATGTATGTATTTCAGAATTTGTTCTGTTCTTTAAAACAAACACAGAAAACCACAAATATGAAATATGTCATCTTTACTTATTTGGCTCTCTCAAAATAATTTTTCTAGTTGTGCCCATGAAGTCAGATGATTTGGAGTGACTACATCAAGTCAGCAATCATCCTGTCTCTTATGGGACCAGGAATCATAGTAACACTCTTATATTTGTGAGATATATATATATACTTTTGTCACAGCTCCTGAGAAAAGACCTATAAATGTTATTCTTATGCACCTGGTTTTCTCAAATGTAATCATAATTTCTGTTGGAGGGATTGGAATCACTTCAACAGTTTTTTGTTTCAGAAACTTCCCAGGTAATATAGGATGTAAAACTATGATTTACCTGGGGCGGGTGGCCCGGGGCCTCTGATCTGCATCACCTGTTTCCTCAGAGTGGTCCAGGCAGTCACCATCGGTCCCAGGACCACCTGTGGGGAAAGCTCAAGCCATGGACTGCATGGCAAGTTCTTCCCTATGTCCTCCTCTTTTGGATTTGTAATTTTTTGATAAGTTCCAACTTGCTTTACTATGTCACAGCAATCAATAGCATTAATTGTTCTGGAATTGGAACATATATTAGCAAGTGTTACATGCTACCATCCCAGCAAATGGTTAGGTGGCTTTTTCTTTCTCTCATGGCTCTTCAAGATATCATCTTCCAGAGTCTCATGGGCTGGAGCAGTGTGAGTATGGCCGTCCATCTGTACAACCATCACAAGACTGTCTTTTACCTGCATAGTTCCAGGCTTAGAAACAATTCCAGCCCAGAAATCAGAGCTATCCAAAGTACTCTCATTCTCATGACCTGTTTCCGTTTCTTTTATTGGGCAGATTTCATTTTCTCATTCTATATAGGGTCAATCAGGACACCTCATACAACAATAGTAAATATTAAATTGTTTCTAGAACTTGGTTTTGCCAGTCTCAGCCCATGTGTGCTGATTAGCAGGGATATCCATGTGGTTAACTGCTGGCATTGTCACGGAAAATTTGGAAAACTACTTCTTTTATTAATTCATACAGTGGGTAAATTTACATCATTTGGTTGTATTTTTACCAATCAAAATTCATTGAGTATAAATTATCAGAGTCATGAAAGAGGATATAGGTATGAGTCCTTGGGAAAAAATCATCAAAAAAATGTTCAGTTTTATTTAAGTAAATGCTGTGAAAGCCAAGGAGACTCAGAGAGTTTGGACCACTGCTCAAGTGGTCCTCAGCAGTGATTACAGAGTAGGTTGAGAGAAATAAGGATTTCTAGAGCTACATTTATCTATCAGAGGGGTGCTCAGGAATTTGTCTATTTTAGCATCTCAGATGCTAAGTTGGCTGGAAGTGGTTCAGCAAGAACACAGTAACAACTTTCAGAACATAATCACTGAGGTCCTGCTCATGTCCATTTGGCATTTTGCAGTATAAAATCATAGCTATTATTCGTGGGCTTACCACTATGTTATTTATTTCTTGTAAAAATAAGACTATTACTATACAGTCTAAATCTGGCTCAGAATCTTTAAGAAACCTGGAAAGTATTTTCTTCTAATGTTTCTTTTCATCATTGCTCTACTATGCCATTTGTCTTCGTGTTGGCATGGTTAGTGAGCTATGTGCCTTCTGAACAGGAGGTAGAAACAAGGACATCAGTAGGGAGAAGAATCATATATGTTAGTGAAAGAGAAAACCATTCAAGGAAAAATTGTTCTCTTTAAAACTTTGTTCTCTTTGAAACTGCCTCACCCTGTAGCTGCTTCATGGCTTTGTAATTATTTCTTGACCCCCCAGTAACAAGAGTGTAAGTGAACAGCAGGATGCCTGATTTATCAAGGTTTGTGTCATTAACCTAGCCCTGTAGCAGACAATCTCACCCTGCTAGCTAATCAGAAGGACTGCCAAGCTATTCCACCTTGCTTTTGTACGTACTTTTTAATTCCTGTTTATACTTCATATAAAAATTCTGGTCACAAGCACTTGAGGCCTGGCTTTTGTTGGAAATTATTCCAGCCAGGACCACTGGTGTAAAATAAATCTGTTCACTGCCTCCTGACTTCCTCAGGTGTCTTGTCTTTCCCAGGCTCAGTTTTGCCACAACATTAGGAAAATAAAACTGTCATAAAATTCAAATAAACATTGGAGCACATTTTGTCTGGCAAAACAGTATGATTTTGTTGTACTTTCTCACTTGTCTCATGCATAGTCAACACCATGGTGTTTCCCCCATAGTCAAGTGGTGCACGGACGGTGGCATGAGTTACTGAGAAATGACATGGGATTATGGAAATTTATTCATAAGAATGAACAGGAAAGAGCTGGAAAGATTGCAACTTAGTAACGGAAGAGGGCTCCATGGTGATGGGGTGGGCACAAGATCTGATGATAGTGGACCAGACAGAAAACCACCACGAGGGCAGTGGCATGAGCTGGAATGAAGACACCCAAAAGGAACTCACATTCTTCGGTGGCAGCCAGCTGCTCCCCACAGGGTCATTGAAGAACGAGTTTCACAGATTTAATTACATAAGCGGTGATCTTGTAGCTTGTACGTTCCATTGTTGGCCAGTATTCAGAGGAACAGCAGATGGTCATGTGTCTCCCCAGGTCCCAGGGTCCTTCAGGTAACACTGACCTGCACAGCTTCCCACAAGCTGTTATGTCTCCTGCAAAAGCCAAGAGTCATGCGAATATGAGAGATGCACTTGAAGTCCACGGTGGAAAGTGCCTTAGTGTTTCCTGGGATGATACAGTATGTCAGCTAAAACCTGTGTTGCTTGCTTCAATCACAATCTGTATTTCAGTCTAAAAAAACAAAAAATAACAAAATAGACAGAGGGCAGTCCACAAGCTAAGGTCATTGGGCTGCATCTGTGGAATGCACGTGGGTGTTTACCTGGGTGTTAAAACCAAAAGCAGACGCATCTGGAGGTGGGAAGAACTGTGACAACGGAGAAGGGCAGTGATTGGGTTTGACCACCTTTGGTCCTGAAATGACATGAGTTTGACCTATGAAGCTTTTCTCTTTGTGAACTATTCAATAAAACTAATGATAATGATGAATTAATCATTTCCCTAAATCAATTGGCAAAATTTCACTGCCAACGATAGGCTGCTTGGGGGAGGGGTGCTCTGGGGTGAAGGGGTCTTGTGCGTGGCAGGGGACATAGTCACCAGCTAAGCGCTGTAGTTGTGAACTTGGCAATAAGATTAGGAGTATGTATGCACTTTTACTCAATGATTTTTTTTAAAGAAATAAACCCTATACTCATAATTATTTGTTTGAAAAATGTGTTCAGTGTCCCAATGTGAACTATGGTAGTTTGTCACTTCAAAGACTGGGAACAACACACATGTCTATCAATAAGAAGCCCCGTTGAACACACTGGGGTATGGCAAGCAGCAGAGTACCGCGCAGAGTGAGGAAGCAGTGAAGCCCTCAGCGTGCCCATGCGGAAAGACTCCACAAGGTACCGCCATGTGGAAAAGCAAGGGGTGTGAGCATTCACATATCTGGCATTATTTAAATAAAAAAAGAAAAATGTGAATGACCACATTCTAAAAGAGAAAATTTGTGAGTCATAGTGCTAGAGCTAAGTTGGGTTCTGGGAAAATTAGGGGAGAAATTTTTCTTTTTACCAAAAATCAATTTAGATTTTAGGAACAAATGAATGGGCTACTGAAATATTAAATAATTTCAATTTAGAAAATTGTACCATACATCAAGAACTATGCTAAGAAGCCGAGTGTGGTGGCACATGCCTATAATACAAGCACATGGGAGGCTGAGGCAGGATTGTTGCAAGTTTGAGACCAGCCTGGGCTACAGAGTGACCTCAAAGCCAGCCTGAACTGCATAGTGAGATCCTGTCTCAGAAAGGCAACAAATAAAAATATTTTAAAAAGAACTACCCTAAGTACATTTTAAACGTAGATCACATGAATTAACTGCTCAAAAAAACCCCAAAACTTTGCCCTAAATGTTAAAAGAGAAATTATAAAATCAAAATCTTGTAATCACTAAATAAATTAGACATATAAACACAAACATTGATTTAAAATATAAAAATAGAATTCCGACATCAAAAGAATTCACTGATGAATTCTTTGAAACATTTATTTAAGAAGAAATATCTATCATATGAACACTTCAATGTGATATAAAAGAACATTTGTAAACTCATTTGTAAAAACCAGAATAAATTTGATTTTAAAATTCTTTACCTAGATTATTATGATAAAGCAAAGTGATCCTTCAGAATTAGGATGAGCAGAAATTGAGAGAATTCCTGACTACTAAATTTCCATTGCAAAGGATATCTAAAAGGAACTTACACGCAGAAGGAAAAAAGGAGATTAGCAAATGAGAATTAGAAAAGCATCAAACATTAGGAAAAAACAAAATGAAAGCAACTTGTACATAAGTTTACATAACAGCATGGAGGTAGGTGGTCTTCATTCTCCAATCAGAAGACTCAGGTTGGCTGACAGAATTAAAAAGAAGACCTAATCTTTTGATTTGCAACAAAGACATTACACTGGCAAAGAAATACACACCCTGAAAGGGAAAGCAAGGGGAGTGATATTCCACACCAGTGCAATCCGGAAGCAACAATGAGCAGCTATACTCGTACCTGACGAAGGTGATTTTAACCCAGAATACGTCAGAAGAGACACAGATAAAGAAACCAACTCACCAGAACATGCAAAACAGGTATGCAGCACATGGCCCTATACAAAATTTCATTAAAAAACAACTATCTAACATTAAGGAACAAGTGGGCCCCAAACAACAATAATGGGTTAATTCAATAGTCTGCTCTTACAAATACGTTACCCAGACCAAAAAATCAACAGAGAATCATAGAGTCATACTATACTTTAGAGCAAATGGGTTCTGCACACATTTACAGAGGGGTCTATTCAATGTCTTTTCCAGAATATCCTCAAATGTTCTCAAAGACTGATCACAGCTTAGGCCACTGTCTTACTTTTCTCATTGCTCAGACAAAATACCCAAGGCCTGAAGGTACAGGAGGAAAGCATTATTGTAGCTCAGAGTTTGGTGCTTTGGTAAAGTTTCTGTCCAACTCGGCTGACTCTGAAGCGGGATGGCAGAGGAGCACAGTAGAGGAGAAATAGTCCATGGCAGGTAGGCAGAAAGCAAGGAGCAGCAGCAGCAAGTGGCAAAACTGCCTTTCTCTTTATCCTGATGAGGCTACACATTTTGGGGTGGTGCCACCCAAACCCAGGGTGTGACTTGTCAGTAAATCCATTCAGTCACACCTAGAACTAATTAAGCAGAGGGTCTGCCCAGAAGTGGGGAGGCCAAATGAGAGACAGAAAAAAAAAAGAGGCCCCACATAAACACATTTAAATGTGAGGAATGTTAAAGACTTTGAAGCCACCGGATTGCACAGAGGTTTACTCTGGAGTGTGGGGAAGACAGGCAAATTAAGCACCAGCACAGTGCTCTCGGAATGGGATGAGAATTTGATACAGTGAAATGAAAAGCACAGAGAAGGTTCTGCTGAGGGCAATTTTGAGCTCATTCCAGCAACGCTATGAGTAAACTATAGGGGGATATACAGGGACTTAAACATGTAGATTTGTTTGGTTGTTGTGGTGCTTCAAAAACTAGACTAATTTTTTTTTGAGGGATGTGATCATTATGTACTACAAACATGTACTAATAATAAAATAAAAGTTGAAAAAATCTAGATTGAGAATTTAGTTTTAAACTATAATCCCAGAGATGACATTTAAGACTACATAGAATAATACATAATAAATGCAACAATAAAGGAATAAAGTCCTTTGGACACTATCCTCGATGCTCCAGAAAACAATCACAATACAAAATTTTTTTTCAGATATATACCATCATTACATTCAGTTTCTTCAAAAAAGTACTTGCTGGATCCAAATTTTTCTTCATAAGAAGTAGGAGATGGAATTGAACCTTGTCAAGAGGACAGTCTTCCTCTTTCTCACTGGACTGGGCCCCGCGGGGAAGGTCGCTGTTTTGGGGAATTATGTGCTCATGCTGGCAGGCAGAGAAGAGGTCCATACGCCTCACCCTCATCCACTAGGCTTTCACAGATGTCACGGCTTCTTTCCAAAGGCGTGCCAAGGATGATAGCAGTTTTTGGTCTGGGAAACTTCCTAGATTGTCACCCGCAGGGCGGCCCGTGGCCTCGCCATCTGCAGCAGTGGTCTCCTCACTGTGGTCCAGGCTGTCACCATGGGTCCCAGGCACTCCAGGGGCAGGAGGCTCGAGCTCAGAAGGATGCATGGCACGTCCTTCACACATTTCTCTTCTTCTGGATTCTCAGTTTCTTGATAGGCAAGAACTTAGTCCTTTATGTCACAAGTACCAGCCTGAGCACATCAAAACTTAGGAACAATGACAACTGCAGTGGTTTTCAACCAGAAACTCAGAAAATGAAATGGCTTTTTCTCACTCTCCTGGTCCTATGTGGGGCTGTCTCACGGATGGGTCCAGTGGCCACGTGGTGTTTCTCCTCCACGGGCACCATGGCATGTGCCCACCTGCTGGACTCCAAGTTCCTCCTCAGAACACTCCCTGAGCTCGGATCCAGGCTGCTCCAAGGGTTCTCCTGCTGACGCTCTGCTTTCCTCCTCTCACTGGGTACACTATGTTCTTTATTTCTAAATCTCCTCTTGGAGCATAATTCCACACTACTGGATTCTTCAGAATTTCTCAGCCTCGGTTACAAATTCTAAGCCCGTTTGCATTCATTCACAGAGATGGACACCAGGTTGCATGCTGAAGCCCTCAGGAGGACAGAGGAGCCATTGAGAAAATGTCTACATCTCGACTTTTAAAAGTAATTTTGAAATAACTCTCAGTTTTGTTGTGCTGTAGATTATAAAAAACCAGCTGAGAGTAGATGAAAAGTACAGTTATATTTTCATACAGCAAAGCTGCTGACAGTCCTGAGCTGACACAGAGGTCACAAAAAGAGGACACAGCTGCCTTCTCTTTTCTGTCTGCAACCCTGCAAGAAATGAGTAGCACCGTGCTTGTAAGACAGCGCTTTCACCGCACACTGCCGGGAGAAGGAAGCACAGGGAGGGCATGACAGAGGCAGGGCGTCTGGGGCCTAGAAACATAACGGTAAACCAGTAAGTCTGTGCAGTCACCGAGTGTGAAGAGCTATCACTTTAAAATCAACAGTTACTGTTTTAGAGAGGAGAGACCCAGTTTAGCAAATTCCATGAAATAACGAATATTCAGTTGACCCTACACTTTCACATCTAGGCCAGATCTTTCAAATACACTCTTACGTAAGACACACGGAATAAAAAACACTGATTGCACTGTTGGTTTCTAAGCAACCATAAACATGCAGTTTAAAGAACCATTTGCTTGTTATATAAAGGAATTTATAAATCTCTACCCATTCAAGGGCTTTTCCACTGAACTTGAAAAAGGGACAAGTATGGCCTGTGTTAGTACACAGTGCAATCATTCATGTTGTATCTGTAATTAATCTCAAACCCTATGTGGAGTGATAGTATTTTTTAAAAAAATATAGATTTCACTTTGTGTTTATGGTATGAACCTCTGCAAAAATAGAAAAGTAAAAAAAGAATAGTTGCTTCTTCATGCTAAACCTCTGAAATAAAAGCAGAAGCAGAATTTCATAATTTTCTCTCTAGATTTTCTGATTTGTGAACATTTAGGTGCACTTTATTTTTTTATCTATTTTATTTTTTGGTACTGGGGATCGAACTCATGACCATGCACTTGCAAGGAAGGTGCTTACCCCGCTGAGCTAAATTCCTGGTCCTTAAGTGCACTTTAAACAAGTTAATGAAATATTAACGTTAAACAAAATTTCTGAGTTATTTCAAGACATTACTTCAGTGCCTTCACATGGCCTCCCGCTACCTTTGTCTCTGTCTTTACAGATCAACAACATGCTGTAGTTTTGAATAAAGAATTTGCCGCTTTGCCATCAAAAAGGAATCGTCTGAATCATCTGTAGGAAAATGGATGCAACTTGAGAATACAGTGTTAGGGTGAATAAACCAGACACTCAAGCTTAAATAGTTCATGGTTTTTCTTACATAAGAAACTCAAATATAAATAAAAAGCAAAATAAAAGATAAGTAACAGGAAGGAGGGAGACAGACCCCTAAGAACTAAGATGTGCTGTGTACATCTACCAATTACCCACAATTTATTATGCAATGTATTTATTATGTATTTATTATGCAATGAAAACGTATGCTAATAAAAATAAAGTAAAATAAGATAAAATAAAATAAAGTAAAATGGCTGTGGATATAGCTCCAAGGTAACGTGCTCGCCCAGCGTTTGTGAGTCTCTGGCTTCAGTCCTCAGTACCTGCACGGGGAAGCTGCTTTGTAGCAGCATAAGACCTCTTAGTACAAACAAGTTCGGAGAAAATGCAGAATGCGTAACATAGTCGATTTGTTTAAAATGTACTATGCACAGCATCGAGAGACACCTGACACACTGCTTTCATTTCCTTTATGAAAGCTTTTCACGATTTTTTTTAAATCCCTCAAGTATTCTTTAAAATATTTTTGGTGAACAAAACAGTAATCTCAGCGAAGTTCAACCTTTGTGTCAGCAATCAGAATCTCAAACTGTTAGGCCTCATTGCTATGTAATATTAAAAAATAGCATGTATTTCTAATGACAGAATAATCACCACCAATGGCCTAACCTTCTGTGTTATCGTCTGATGAAACGTATGGCCCCAGGCTGGGGGAATAGTTCAGCGGCACAGCACCTGCCTGGCAACACAAGGTCCTGAGTTCAGTTCCTGGTACCAAAAATCATGTGGTCCCAGCAGTTTAGGAAATGAAAGTCCAGGTGCAGATGGAGTAGTTACCATGGAAAGCTCTGAGGAGATGTCTGTTTACACAACTCTCAGTCAGCAATGCAAGCAGCTACAGTGAGGTATGTGGGCTTCTCCACTGAGTATTGGCAAATCCAAAATAACAATGAAATATGAGCACACAACCCCACTGAGAAAAGTTGGGATGCGGCACTGTACTACGAAGTAAATCTTCTTTGTCCCCATTTGTATATTTATGCAGTATTCCCCCAGGAGGAAAGTCCTTAGCTACTTTAACCTGTAGAAAGGTCTATATATGCAGACCCTAGAACCTTCTGTAACTTCTCTCATGGCTCTTGCACGACCACATAGCATCATCAGGCTGATAGCCGTGGACTGCTCTCCAGGACCAGGGAGTGGACCGAACCCCTGTGGGAGCTGTGGATCACAGCTTGATGGGCCACCTCAGCTCTCTGCCATGAGCACCTCAGCAAAGGCCACTTCCACAGTAAACACTCATGGTCCCAAGTGAGGACAAGCAACAGGACCCAGAAACCTTTTAACACCATCTGAAAATCCTTCTTCTGAATAGACTAACTCATTGTTTTACTATTTATTTGCATATTCAGGAATAACCCCAGGGCCTCACACATGCTAGGCAAGGACTCTACCACTGGGCTAAATCTCCTGCACTTTTCTGTTTTTTAATTTGAGATAGGATCTAACTAAATTGCCCAGACTGGCTTTGAACTCATAATCCTCCTGCCTTAGACTTCCCAGAACCTGGAATTACAAGCATGTGCCAACACAGCCAGCTAATAACTCATGCTTTAAAAGACAACATAAAAAATAAATATAAGCTTAACTCAAAATTTTTTGTTATGTATATATAAATATCATCTTGTCCAAGTAAAGGTAAATGTTTAATTTACTCCAAAACTTCAAAAGTAAGTGGGGAGGCCAGGGATTATAGCTCAGAGGCATAAGTGCCTACCTGGCAAGTGCCAAGGTCCTGAGTTCAATTCCCAGTGCCAAAAGGAAAAAAAGTGAATAGGGCCTGTCAGCTTCCTGAAACCTGAGTTATCATGTGTCAGTTTAATTTTAATCTGGACCCTGAGGCTGATTATTTTCTTATGCCACTGGGTGACATGGAGAAGTTTATTTGGGCATGAGCATTCCATTAGATTACTTCAAATAGATAAATATCTGGTGACGTTTTCCATTAATAACAACTTTGAAAAAGAAGGGACTGGGAAGGCGACAGGCTGACTTTCCAGGGAGCCACAAATGTCTCCCTGGAAGGCTCAGATGAGGCTGTCTAATACCGCCCGAACAGGAGACTCAGCCAGTACAGGCAAGGGCTCTGGGGACACCCAGCTGCCCAAAGGTGGACGGCCCTGCTGCTCGATGCTGACAACTCAGAAACGCTTTTGCCACCCGATCTCATCCTCTACACATCTTTTTGAAACTGGGCACAACTGAAATTGAACTAGGGGCGTCAGAGACCATATGCTTCTCAGCCGGCTCATTCACAGAAGCAGCTAACACATGGGCAAAGCGTCACGCTGGACAGGGGCTCTGGTTCCTCAGCCTCCTCCATCCCAGCCCGACCCACTCCTCCACGGTGCCACTCTTGCTTCCAGGTCTGATATGGCACAGGCATCAGCCTGGAGAGCATCTTCCTGGGGAAGGAAATGCCTGCTATCCTTCATGGCTCAACCCTCTGCTTCCAGCAGAGGCTGGTCCAAACTCCATCTTCCCTGCACCAGAAGCCTCCGCTAAGGGGACAGGGAGGGGGATCTGCCCCCCGGAAGAGGCTGGAAGCCTTCCTCTTGCTCTTGTTCTTCCCACAGCTGTGCAGGGCACTAAGTGAGCAGGTGTTGGGCAACTTCTGAAAAGCCATTGCAAGCCGTGGAGCAGAAAGGTAAGAGGAACTAGTCCAAGGTGGCTGGGAGAGATGAGCTGCTGCACGCACTTTCCACAGCCTCTTCCCCTAGCTGGGTCTCCAAGGGAAGCAGCTGCTAAAAATCTAGGCCACCAAGCAAGGTAGACTAGGGAGAGCACCGTTCAGGGAAAGCCCCTGGGTACCACCATGCCCCTCTGCCGCCTACTCAGACTAAGAACCAACTTGCTGCAAGAGCAGGAGTAGAATTTTACTGCCCTGCTGTTCACCTTCATAACGAGGCACCTTTACCAAGCCCTGCACCACTGCCCCCATGTGAGTCAATCATCCATGAAGCATAAGCCAGTCTTTCAGTCTCACATAGAACTATGTGAGAGAAAAGAGTACACTGATGTGCGGAAGGTACCTTAAATCTGCAAGAGGGTCTCATTTACCTTTTGGGAGGAAAATGCCAGTGGTAAGAGGTGGATCTAGGAAGAAAACCTGGCAGATGGAGTTGCCACTGCCCTTGTCTCTAGTTGTACTGCTACGGCTGCCTTGAGGTTCACGATCAATTTGTGAAACTGACTTTTAGTGATTATTTTGACTTTGGACAATAGCCAGAAGCTGAATGGTGTCAGATCAGGAGAGAGAAGTGGAAAAGGTCACATGCTGAAAGGAGGGGCACCTGGGACATACGTGGCACCAAAGTTTTCACACTCCCGCCATTCCACGGGGAAGCACTTTCAAAAGGCCTTGATTGTATTTGGGTCATAGCTCATAGAGATACTCATGGGAAAGGACTTCCAGAACTGCCTCAGAAAGTGCCAAGAAACACCAGATCAGTGTGTTTGGTGTAGTCATGGTGGGTGACAATGGATCAATGGCATGGACTTCACTGCAATCGTTAGACATTCATTGTATTTTGATCATCCCTTGTGTGAAGAAAAAGCAAATCATGTCATTTGCAGGAAAATGGATGGAACTGAGACCATCACGTTAAGTAAAATAAGTCAGACCCAGACATCGAGTGGTTTCTCTTCTATGAGAAACCCAAACCGTAAATAAAGGTAGCGGTAAAATAAAGGCAGACTGGCTGGGCAGCGGCTAAGAGAATCAGGAGAAAGAGGAGGAGAGAAGGTAAGGAGGGGTGAAGAGGATTGAAATGACCTAGCTGTGTCACCCGTGTATTGCAGACACACACCAGCTTTAAAAATGCCTTCTCTGAAGAAAGAAAAGTTACTGACCGGTGGGTTATGAGGAGCCAGCAGCAGCAGCAGGCCGCAGCCAATGTCTCCCGAGAGGTCCCGCGTACCACTGCTCTGCGAGTGAGCACTTGATAATTTCCATTTTACAGCTGAGAAGACTGAAGCACAGAGAAGTTAACTGGTCCATATCACCTGATCCTAGGTGGCCGTGTTGGAATCAAAACAAATCCTTGCCGTCCTCCAGGCCGGAATCCACAGCCACAGGCTGCATATTTTCAAGAGGAAATTGTAAGAATAAGTCACTCCACTGAGGCTGTGCGGCAAAAGCAGTAGCAGAGCTATGACGTTGACCCAGATCATTTATGGACACTGCCTGGGCCTGACACAAACCCCCCAGCCCCGGTCCAGCAGTCGCGCCCTTGACCTGCTCGTGGTGTCCGAGGACTCACAGCTCGCTCACGTGGGACCTGTGGCGATGCTTGCAGCTCTGCCGCTCAGTGGCTGCCACAAAGGGCCCTTGCTCTCGGCACAGCCGCAGAGCCCACACAGACTCTCCCGGACAGGAAGGGGTCTGGTCGCTCAGCATGAAGAGCGAGAAGCCGTCACATTTGTGCTCCCAGGTCTGAAGACTGGATGCAGAGACGGGGCTCTCAGCCAAGGGACTGGGCTCGGCGGTCCGTGTTCAGCGCCTGTCATCGTGTGACTCAGAGGAGTCTCTTCCCCTCTAGGACCCTTTTCATCAGCAGGGGACAGGACTGGAAGGTGTCTGAAGTCCTCCTTCTCTGCTCCTCATGTCTATTTTGTGATTTCAAGGCACACACTCACGCCCTCACTGCAGAACAGGAGCTCCTTCGGTTCCCATCGGATCTCTTCCTTGCCCCCAACTCATTCTGCTGCCCTTGGCCCCTCCTGAGCTTCCCAATAAGCCATGCACTGAGGCCTTCATGCCCTGTGTGCAATTCTCACTGGGCTCTGGGCTCAACCGCGACCAAGTACAGTGTATCTACATTTTTATCAAGGAAGTTAAAATGCTAGCTATCCTGTTAACATTTCATTGCCCCCAGTTTTTCATGCCTTAACTCTCCTGCAACACTGTGAAAGGCTAAAATCCCCAAACATCATCCTGTTCAGAGACCAGAGCAGCCTATGCAATGTGGATCCTGCAAGTGCCAGTCTTATTCGTGCACGGGCACAGCAGCCCAAATGAGCCAGTGCCTCACTTAAGTCAACAAGTGCTACATGTTGGAGAATACTTTGTTGTGCCAGGTTCTTCGTCCAGGACTAAAAGAATCAGCAAGGAAACAGAGTTCATGGTCTAGAGAGAAAGATGAACTGTATGAATGATCCTATAATTCACATCCTAATCTGTTAGCACCCCCAAGCAAATGGTAGACCCTACTTGGGGAGATCCAGGAAGGTTTCCAGTAATTTGGCATCTAAGCCGAGAATACTGTCTAGATTCTGCTAGTGTTTGATGATTCCTCTTCTCCACAGCTCTGGGCCCCAGATGACAAAGAGACCAAGGAAGGTGGTGAAACCAGTTGTCTTCCTCACTACTGAGTGGCACGGAGTCCTCTAGAGGGAGCCAGATGACAGAGAAAGAGAGACGGAGAAGAGGGGGGCCATAATGCCTGAGTGCATAGCAAAGGCATCATTTCCTGGAATGATGGTTACCTCCAACTCCCCAGTCATTGCATTGTAGGCTCACCCAAGTCATTGCATTGGTGTCAGTGAGCCTCCAAGTGGGTTTTGTTTATTTTGTTTTTTTCCCCAAAACCATAGTACTTCTGACTTGATGTAGAAATGAAAGCTGGGCCGGCCAATGGTTCCTGGCTGTGGGTAGTGGTTCCAGACCTTTCGGTGAAATTTAGTACCAGGCCTTGGTAGCTCAGGTCCTTTCCTCACTAAAACACTGGTCCTCACAGTGCCTTGGCCGTATCTCTGAACTTGTTTGCAGAAGGATATAAGAAGTCTTTGAGGCCCAGCTCTGAAATCTTGTGATTCAGAACTTAGATCATTTTTTTTCTCTCCCATGGTGTGATTCAGAGAAAGGTAGTTTGAAATGAAGAGGCCCTGTACCAGAATGAATTGAAAATAGGCCTCTGGAGCCGTCCTTGCTTCCCATGTGGTGACTGGTTCCCAGGCAGAGAGAAGTGCAACTCTACAAATGACTGCACACGTGAATGTGTCACAGAAAATCCTTCGTGGTCCATAGATTTGATGACCCAAATATGAGGTGTGGTTGGTTGTCATGAAGTGTCTAAGCGTCAAACACAAAAAGTGAGAAAGTACATCTTGTTATCTTAAGCTCAGGGTCTGGTTTTAAATTTGGTCTCCACGTAAACTTCAGAAACAGCCTGGGTCCTGTGACAATGACTGAAATTAGACATTGCTAAACGTCTCTTATGATCTGGAGGCCTGTGCTTTCTCTTCAGATGACCTTCCTGTGGGTTCAGAAGAGGAGGGAAACTTCTGTTAGCCAGAGCTCCCTAGAGGGCCCAGGGGCCAGGCCTGCTGTTCATTTCTAGGCATTTGTCCCTGTGGGCCACGCCCTACCTCCTAAAACCTTTTCACTTCTGCGAATGCTGCCCGGTTCTTCTAGCTCTGTTCTACAGCCTTTTGAGGTAATTCCCCTCGCTGGCCCCACACAGCTCTCCCAAGTCTTTCTGGTGACTCACTGCCTTGTGCCAAGAGGAACTTGGCGCCAGTGGAGGTTTCTCAGCTGTGGCCCACATTCCCAATTGGTTGCAGTCCCAAACTGCTGAAATGCTCATTCTCAGAAGGACCTGTCTCCTAAAGGTCCCTCAGTGCTAGGAAATCACCGTCCTTTCTCTGAACAAAGACCACAAACTGGAGAGCTTCAGACAGCAGGGATGTTACTCTGTCATTGTTTCTGGAGCCCAGGACTGCAAGATCCAGACACTGTAAGACTCAGTTCCTTCTGAAGGCGTCTTGTGATGAGGCAGCCACCTGTGGTGTCCACCACTCCTGGCTCTGCTGTCCCATGGCATTCTCCCTGTGAATATCTCTGTCTCCACACTTCCCTTTTCTAGAAGGACACCAGTCATACTGTACCAAGGTTCCCCCTCATGACCTCATTTAAGCTTGATTACCTCTGTAAAGACCTTTTATCCAAATAAGGTCACATTTAGAGCTACTGAAAGCCTGGACCTCGACACGGGAATATCTGTTCTTGCAGTGGGCTCAACCCATAACAACGGCCCAGCTAGAAACCTGCGCTGAGATCTGTGTCTTCCACATCCTACTCCGTAACTCCAGCACTCGCTTAGCTCCTGCTCTCCTGACGTCCACATGCACTGTGTCTTCCTCTGCAGGAACCTCCATTCCCTGGCTCATCCCCTCCAGCCAGTCTCCTGCAACAGCTACAGTCCTACAACCTTGAAGAACTGTGCTGTTAAGTTGCTACCTAGCCCTTCTGCACAGGATGACAAGCTCTGCAGGGCCCCTGGGACGTGTCCGCACCCTGGGAGGTGGCTACCTCTAGGGAGCCTCACAGGAGAGCTGCTTCCAGACCCGGCTGCTGCTGTCTCATTGCCCAGAATGCTTTGCTCTGCTTGTCCCAAACCAGCACCTACTTTAGAGGCAAGCCAGGCTCACTTCTTCAGGGACAATGTCCCTAACAGTGAGCTGTTCCTTAGAATTTAACCAAGGCTTTGGCCAATGCCTTAGAGCCCTGGTCTTCATGGGTTCTGTCTTCTAAGCTGCCCGTGAGCATTCTCAGGGAAGCGCCAGGCCTGGCTCTGCCACTGTACCCACTTCTCACCTTTCAAGTGCCTGAGATGTGCAGGAGATGCACATGCCTGCGCCCTAGCAACGGAGATCATAGTGAAATGAGCAATGCAAGGGCAGGGCAGGGCTCTGAACCAGCTGGAAGCTTAGCTATTTGCTGCAATTACTTCACTAGGATTCTCCTCTTCCATGAAGAGCTGAGAGGACCCAAGAGTGTCCTCTGACTCACCGGGGAATGGAGAGGCCTGGAGGACCACGCCATCACATACACTGCCTCACTCTGTTAGGATGCACTGGCTTTGGGCTTTTGAAACCGTGTGAGTGAGGTCTTAATTCAGTTGTTGCTTCTTTTTAATTTAATTTAATTTTCAGTATTTTTTCTTTTCCCTCCCCACTCTTATCTTTTCCTTTCCTCTTATCTTTCCTCTCTTTCCACCTTTTATCCAGTGTGTATACAGGAAGCCCCCATATCTGGACAGAAGAGAATTAGAACTAACCAGCCTTTTACTTGAATCCTGCCCCTCATAGGCATGTCAGGGGAGCCGCCACCAAAAGCATGCGTAGAAGATCTGCATTACTGACACAGTAACCGCTTCTGACAATCCCACTGCTTCTCTCAATCTCTCTCTCTCTTTTTTTTTTTTTTGAAAGGGTAGAGACTCTTTATTGGTTCAAGGCAAGAAGGACCATGTTGAGAGCATGCCAGCTACAAGCAGAGGGGACTGGGGACAATTCCTGCTGCTTGGACCACAGGTTGGTCTCAATGTCAGAAGCCTCAGGTGAAAGGCTCTTGTTTCTTCAGGCCTGTAAGAGGGTCAAGGGCTACTGAGATCGAATTTTCTTGGTGGGTTCGGAATGGTTTCTGCTTGATCTCTCAGCACAGCGGTGATCTCTGCACCCAGCAAGGATCCAGATTCCCTGAGTGTCACACTGTGATGCTTCCTCGATCCTCCCCAGGTGTAACCACATACACAGGAGAGGTTCTGAACTGCTGCCGCCTGTGTGGTGAGTCCTGTAGTCAACCTGGTTTTCCTTTATGGTGCTGTCTCATTGGCCAGTGCCTTTCTGTCCTGGGCACACATCTGGCCCTTCCCTGGGGAGCCCACTGTGTCAGAAGGAAAAGTGGATTTCTCTCCTTGGAGAGATGGCATTTGGCTTTGGTTGAATCACAGTGGCTCAAATCAATGAAAATTTTTTTTTGCCACATAAGATTATAATACATACAAATACAGATTTGTATGTATTATATGTTCGTAGTTCACATTCCTTTTGTGGCATCGTTCTTAGCCTATGGTTTTTATTTCATAGTTCAATCTCTAATCACACTTCCTTCCCACTGAAACCCTCCTCCCACTCCCACAAGTACTCTCCCAACCCCCACCACGCTAGCCCTTTACTCCAGCTACAAAAAGTTCCCAACAGTCTGACCTCCTGATGGTTTTTCAACTATGGACACTTCTCTTCTCTCTTAGTGCCTCACTTCATTCCTTTCCCTCTTCCTTTTTCCCTCCCCTGTTCTCCACATCCCAGTATAACTTAGGAGCAGTATAACATAACCTATAAGGAGCACTGATAAAAGGGTAAAATTGTTTTTTTAAAATTTTAATGTACATAGATGATTCATGTATGGTTGGATCTGTTGACACCGTTATAACCAGTAGGAATTCTGTCCTTACAGTATAGTTACTGTGTCCAATCCTATTAAACTAAGTAGGCCAAACAGGTAGATAATACAGACACAAACAAAATCAAGACCAGATTGCTGGAATGTAAACATTTACTAAAAAGATCTCCATACTGGCAACAAAGTCTTTACATTCTACTTGCTCTTCAACTCTCAGCATACACAGACTGTATACAACATCAGAATCGCATTCTTCTCAGCAATAAATGGCATTTTCTCCAAAATAGACCACATGTGAGCTGATAAAGCATGCTTAAATAAGAAAGAATTAAAATTATCCCATGTATATTACCAAATTATAATCCAATGATACTAAAATCAATAACAAAAGAGACTACAGAAATTTTACAAACACTTGGATATGAAATAGTAAACTCTTGAATAACCCATGGGTCACAGATTAAATCAAGTAGGAAATTAAGTAATTCTTAGAATCAAATGATAATACCTATACAACATACCAGAATCTGTGAGACAGAATGAAAAAAGTCCTAAGGGAGAAATTTAGTGCTGTGAATTTCCCTCAGAAAAACAAAATTAGCTCAAATAAATAATATAATGATTCACTTCAAGGTCCTAGACAAATAAGAACACTTCAAATTCAAATCTAGTACAAGAAAGGAAATGATAAAGATCAAAGTACAAATTAATGAAATTGAGACCAGCATTAACTTGTTTCCAAAATCATAGAAGGACTCAATTAGAAAAAAAATTTAAAACTACAGGCCTTTATATTGAATATAAATGCAAAAATTCTCAAAAAGATAGTGCAATTAATCATCAAAAATAGCATACCTCATGACCAAGTAGGGATCATCTCAGGAATGCAAAGATGGTTCCACATGTGCAAATCAATAAATGTAAAACATCATATAAACAGAATCAAGGACAAAAATCACATGATCACCTCAATATATGTATAAAAGGTCTTTGACAAAATCTAACACTCACTCATGATAAAGACTCTGAAGAAAATAGGCATTGAAGGGCTTTATCTCAAACTGATAAAATCAGTGCATGAAAAACCTAAGTCATATAGCCTGGCAGAAATCCTTTTCTCCAAAACCAGGAGCAAGACAAATGTGTCCACAATCATCACTACTGTTAAAGATAGTACTCAAAATTTTAGCCAAAACAATCAAGCAAAAAAATAAATAAAAAGGACCCATGTAGGAGAGAAGTCAAACTATCCTTATTCACAGATAACATGTTCCTGTACATAGAGGAGCCAAAAAAGATTCTGGTTAAAAAAAAAAAAAACAACCTAGAACCATAAACAAATTCAGCAATGCAGCAAGATACAAAAATCAACTTACAAAAATGAATAGCATTCCTGTATATCAATGGTAAACCCACTGTGCAAAATAATACCGTGCACAATAGTCCCAAGAAAAGAGAGAAATTTCAGAACTAACATAATCAAGAACACAAAAGATCCCTGTAATGAAAACTACAGAACTATGGAAAAACAGATCTAAGATGACACCAGAAAATGGAAAGATATCCCCTGTTCCTGGATAGGCAGAATGATTACTATTCAAATGTCCATACTAACAAAAATGGTATATAGATTTGATGCAATGTCAGTCAGAACATGAGCACCATTCCTCACAGAGGTAGAAAAAAAATTCCTAAGAGGTATATTGACCCAGAAGAGACCAAGAATAGCAAAAGCAATCCAGGGCAATAAGACAAAACTGGAGGTATCACAATCCCAGATTCCAACTTGTATTACAAATCTACCTTGAAAACAAAGCATGGTACTGACACAAAACCTGATGTGGGAATCAGTGGCACAGAATACAGAGTGCGGAAACAACCCCTGGCACATTGATGTTTGGCAGAGAGGCAGGAAGTACACACTGGAGAAAAGATTGCCCCTTTAACAACCCATCCTGGGAAAACCTGTTATGCATATGTAGAAAATTGAATCTAGACCCACATCTCTCACCATGGACTAAAATAAAATCAAAATGGATCAAAGGACTGGATACTAAAATAGAAACAGTCTGCTGTCAGATAAAATAAGCAGAACTCTTGAAGACAGGCATAAGGAAGGATGTTTTGAGCAGGCTCCAGCTGCACAAGATAAATAACATGAAGAACCAACAAAGGGAATTATGTCCAATTACAAAGTATTCTCATAGCAAAAGAAACAACCAACAGAATGAAAAGACAAACTCCAGGGTAGGAAAATAATTGGGCCAGCTACTCATTGGACAGAGAGCTAATATCTAGAATATGTTAAAAATTAAAATGATCAGACTACCAAAAAATAAAAGAACCAGTTAAAAAGATGGGCACAAGCAATGAATAGACACTTGTCCAAAAAAAAAAAAAAAAAAAAAGAAGTACAAAGGCCAATCGCTATATTTTAAAAAAAGTTCAAAACCACTGGCCATTGGAGAAATGCAAACTAAAACCACAGAGATTCCATCTTACTTTGGAAAAAAATAGCTATTGTGAAGAATTAAATAATAAGAGATGTTTGTCAGGCTGCTGGGAGAAGGAACCATTCTACGTTGTTAGTGGGAGTATAAACCATCAAGGAAATCAGTATGCAGATTCCTCAAAAACAAGAAATAGAAATTCCATTCCACTCAGCTATTTCTGTTTTACATACCTTCCCAAAAGGGTTTAAGACATCATATTACAATAATAAATGCTTACTCATGTTTACAGCAGCACAATTCATAATAGTTAAATTTTGCAAGTAGCCTATGTGTCCATCAACAAAGGGTAGGCAAAGAAAATATGGCATTTATACACAACAGAATACTAATCTTCTATGAAGAAAGAAATTTGAGTCATTCATAGGAAAATGGATGCACCTCGAGACCATAAGTCAGACAGTATCACAAATGTTGCATGATTTTCGTATATGAGAATTGCAGCGCACATACAAAGAGTAAAATAAAAGATAGACAAAAGATAAATAGTTTGTTAAATCCTTTATGGGGAGAATGTGGCTAGAGAAGGAAGGATGAACAAGGAACGAGGGGCATGCACCAACCTCCCATGATGACAGTAATTATTATATGCAGTAAATATGTACTAGTAAACATGAAGCAGAAGGATTATGCAACCAGGTCAGTAATTGCTACCTTGCAGTTTTGAAGAAGTGCGCAGCGCGGGGCATTCCCACTAAGGAACAGCTCACACATGCAGGGGCCAATTTCCCTAGAACGTTGTAACCAGTCTTCCAGATCCGTGACACGCAGAAGAACACCTTGCACGTTTTGAAAATGAACTTCCCCCAGGGCACATCTGCTGGGTTTTTCTTCCTCTCTCTCTTCTTTGTTTCCTTTTTCTTATCTGGCTTTTAACCTCTTAAGCATATTAACATGCTGAGAAATTTCCCCAGTCCTTTTTATGTGCAGCATGATTCAGCAGACTTCTGATCATTCTTTATTTCAGATATGTGGGTTTTCTTCTCATTTTTTAAAAGATATCTATTTCTATGTGGTTGTCTTATGTGTCTTACTGTGATGCTGGAAATAGCTTCTGTATTTAACTGTAGCATTGCTTTTTTTTTTCTAATGCCACCCACATTAAGCAGTGTTTCTCATTTATTTGATGTATTTGTCTCCTTTCCTGTAGCTTATTATCAGAGCCAGGATGCAAAGGAAGACTAATGCTTCTAAGAACAGTGAATTGGTCACTGAGAGATTGTGCTGAAGACCATAAAGCAATTTATGGAGAAAACTGTGATTTGATTTTCAAAATTTTAATGCATTAAATTTTATGCAAGTAAAAAAATGCCGTGAAACACACAATGGCAGAGCTACTTGGCTGTGGTGCTGTTAGCGCTCACCTGGCCTCAGGGTCCACATTCTTACAGAATATCTGGGATACCTGTCTTGCAATTGGGTGTAAGCAGAAGGAGTGAGAATGGGCATCTCTGTCACTTTGTTTTACTGTATTGTCTGTTCCTTAAGAGTGACAGGAATTTGAATGAGATGGGAACAAAGAAATTCAAAGATAGTAGAAACATGACCCACCAAGAATTAAAGGACAATAAGGAATAGCAATCAATATTGTTAAGTGGTGACACTGAATAATGAAAAATAAGGAGAGATGTCATAATATCAGTAAACATCTAGCATCTGAAATATTTTAGCAAAGAAAAAACAAAATGAATAGAGTTTAGTAATCACATGCCTGATTACTAAAAAACTTCAGTAATTAAGGCCACATGGTATATACTATGTTTATAACCAGATTTTGCTGCTCAAAGTTTTATAATTAACAGGTTTCTATGTCATTCTGAGGTTCCCTGGGCTTCCTCTCTGAAAGACCGTCCTCGTGGTTCCAATACAGGGCACAGCTGTAAGCAGGGAAATCAGTAAGAAGCTGGTCCCTTGCAGGGGGACTTCTAACCGGACATTGTGCCTTGTCCTAGGAGGGTGGCCTTAGCACGGTGTCGTTCCTTCCACCCTGCAAACCTCAGAAGTGTTCTGGAAAGTCACACTTCTCCTGCAGAGTTTTCAAAAGAAAACTGTGCCCTGTGAGGCCCATGCTGTGGTGTGGGGGACAGAAACTTTCTGCTGTGGAGAGTAGTTGTCTGTTTTCCTTTGGAGTTGCCATGCGTGCTTTCCAGAACCACAAAACCCTGCAGCATCTACGTGTGCCTACTGTGGCCTTGTTTAAGAGTGACATAAACTGTAATAGAAAGTTACTTTGAATTTCACCCCCTTTCATCATATTATAGACAACTAAGTTAGGTAAACATATTCTAGGCAGTCAGACAGGGCTGGGCCCTTGAAGGGTCAGTGCAGAGGATGAGGACACATGGCCAGAGGCGCATGTGTTGAAGGCCAGATCTCAAGACAAAGATAGAATGATCAGGCCTACAAACCAAGACCCTCCCCAGGGCATTAGGTAATTGGTGTCACCTGGTGGGTGACCAAGACCCCCCCCATCCATCCCTTCCTAATGAAGGTCTTTGTTCTTCCTGTGTACGCTTGCTGTATGACCTGCTTCCCCATTGCTTCGATATTATCTAAGTGGCTATGCTTGTAATCTTATTGGTTCATCTCAGATTTGACCCACCTTGTACCAACCTCATGATTTTGTTCTTTTTTTTATGATTTTGTTCTAAAAACTTCCTTTGAGAGATGGACTCACTGACAGTCCACTTTCAGGTCCCCTCTTGTCTCTCATGAACTCTCTCTACCAATAAAGTTTTCCTACCCTTGTCCTTCATTTATTTCTCCTGTGTAATTGCTCTGGCTAGTGTTTCCAGAACTATAATGAATAGGAGTGGTGATAGTGGACATCTTTGTCTTGCTCCTGATTTTTAGAATGAAAGCTTTCAGTTTTTGACCATTTAGTATGATATTGGGTCTTGGTTTGTCATAGATGGCTTTATCAGATTGAGTTAAAGACCATCTATTGCATTATTCTGTGGGGTTTTATCATGAATGAGTATTGGGCTTTTTCAAATGTTTTTTCTGCATCTATTGAGATGATCATGTTATTTCTGTCCTTAGCTCTGTTGATATGGTGTATTACATTTATTCATTTGCATATATTGAACTATCCCTGGGATGACTTCTACTTGGTAATGGTGAATAATCTTCTTGGTGATTTGCTGACTCTGTTTGACAGTATCTTATTGAAGATTTCTGCATCTGTGTTCATTAGGGAAATTGGCCTATAATTCTGGATATATTGGTTGGATCCTTCTCTGGTTTTGGTATCAGGGTAATGCTTTCTTCCAGGAATGATTTCAGGAATATTGTTCCCCTTTTAATTTCATTAAAGAGTTTGACAAGTTACTGTCTAGTAGATGGTATGAATCTGAAAACAGGGAGACATTCAGGCTGGGAATGTTTTATGTGAGAAGATAGAACACTAGTGCTTGCCTCTATGTGGCCAGAGGAGGGAGTTGATATGCCCTTAGGACAGGGTTAAAGGTGTTAGAACTAATTTAGGGCACCTGCTATTCGTTAGATTGCTGACAGCAAGACCCAACCTCCACTGCATCCCCAGCACCTACTGCCCAAGATATGGTGGACAACACATTTTTTTTTAGCAAATTTGACAGTGAATAAGCAATTATCTTTCCCTAAAGGGCAGACACCACTGAGGCAGAACAGTCAACCTCATGGAGACGTAAGGATCTACCCACCACTTGCTCTCAAGTTTTCTGGGCTGCAGGGCTGGAGCTACAGACCCAGCAGGAAGAGACAGCTGTGAGCTGCAGAGAGCCATTGCACCCCTTACGGCAGGAAGCTCTGGGTAGCAGTGGCTCATGAGCAAGGAAGGGAACGAGGAAGGAGAGGAGAGGGAACCCGTTTGCACAAGGAGAGGCATCAAGGACACAGGCAGTGGTAGGGCAGCTGGAAGGTGAACTGGCCGCCAGAGGTGGACACAGTTATACCAATAACCTGTGAGAACAAATAGTTGCTGAAAAATGTCTCAAGCCTTAGAAAACAGTTCAGCTGTGTTCTACATTCTCTATAAGACAGGAAAGTATTCTAAGCACTTTAGAAAAAATGCCAACCAAATTCGTACAACTTCTGTGAGAATACATTACTTCTCAAGGCAGGACATTTCCCTCAATTAGAAAATGCACTGAAGGCTGACAGTGCTGTAGAGAGAAGAGCACAGCAGCTGTGAGGTGCTGGGGTGAGCCCCAGCACCACGAAGGAAACACACTGCATGGTAAATGAGATCCATGACACTATTACTATGATTATTATTACTATTATCACCCCGGTTGGATGTTATTTTAGCAGTCAAGTAGAAAAAATACAGCTCAGTGTCAGGATAAGCCTTCAAATCTACTACTAGGCTGCTCCTAGGGGAGTTTTCTTGAAATGTCTCTTAGTTTTCAGGTTCATAGACACAGGAAACTACTGTGCTATGCCCACTACAGTAAAACAGCTGTAGGAATAAGAAGAAAGGACCTGTGACACAGAGAACCAAAACTACTACAACCAAAAGTAGCTTGTGTTTGCAGGTTTAGCTCATCACTGAAGAAGTTTTTGGTCAAGGAGGGGAAAGTAGATAATAAACAAATGATGAGATAAGACATGTTTCAAAATGGGCCATTTAATCATCCACAAAGATGCTACTGCTCTCCAGTCATCAAGAGAAGCTTACAAAGGGCCACAGCTGTAGGATATGAAGGAGTTTGGTTAGTGTTGGGTCTTCTGCTTACTCTTCAACAGATCAAATAGGACAAAGGAAAACAACAGGTGATGAAAAATACTTAATAAATGGCCTAAAATCCTTAGCAGAAAAGGCTTCTAAAAGTCAATATGAAAAGCAAAAGCAACTTTAAAAAAAGGAAAAAAGAAAGAAAGCGCAGACAAAAGACACAATTAGATAACAGAGAAAATCACAAATAGCTAATAAAGACATTGAGATTTTTCAATTTCCTGATAAGACACCTCCACTTACAGATCAGCAAAAGTTAAACAGATCAACAATATCCACTTTTGCGGAGAATGTAATGTGTTACTTCTCCAAGCGTGACCTGAGGACCATTTGCATCAGAATTATTTGCTGGGCTAGTTTAGAAGGCAGATCAGAGTTTCCCAAACTGTCTGGGTGTCCTAGCAGGTAAACTGATGAGCTATCACACCATGGAATGCTACTCAGCAGTCAAAAGTGTCAACACCAAGAAAACATTGAGACAAAACAACCAAAAAGATTTTTAAAAAGAATTGATTTACACTGCAGGAAACACACACACATGAGGATGTGCTCTGGCTCATCTGAGGAACACAGGAAAATTGGCATCTTAATGGGAGAGAAAAACTGAAAGGTATTTGGAAGGAAAGTCCATTGACACTGATGGGTGAGTGGCTTTCATTACTAGGCATAAGCAGTCTTAGAGTCATAGCACACCTTTCACTGGACTGGACTTTTGAGACCATGGACCACCAAGTGGTTTGGCATATGGGGTTAACTATCCTTACATCTGCTAGAGTTTGCCATGGGGAATTCCATGGTGAATCTGGTAATGGTCATCAAAGGAAGGAACTATTCACATAGATAATGAATTGCATGGATTTGGAAGACATTAATCTGAATAAAGGAGCCAGGCTCACAAGACATTCACCATGTCTCATGAATAATTCTAGCTATGGAAAGAAAAAGATGTCATAACAAAAAAAATGCTAGTGTTTAACCATAGTGTGAGGTGGAGGGAGGCATGACTGTAAATTGGCACCATTGAGTGGCTTTTAGGGCTGATGGAACCCTTTTGGATCCACTGTACAAGGTCCAAGTACAAAAATCTACTGCCTGTGTTAGAATTTGTAAAAACTGTGCATCTTACCTTCACCTCCTGAAAGTCAACTTACCATGTGAAAATCCAACAAAGAGACATAACCCATACGAGCTCATCTCAGAACTAACAATCAAAATTAGCAATCAAAATTAGTGGGGCCGATGCCATGGCCTTCCCTAAAAATCTCTCTGTGACTCTCGTGAATACCAAACGTGGAGATTATGATAGCTATCATAATTACTGGTATGAGTGTAAGTTTGTATCACACTTTGGGGTTTAATTAGAAATATCTGGCATGCGTGCACCTTCCTGGGTGTCATGGTTTAGATGCGACATACTTCTCAACAGGCTCATTTTGCTGACGACATGGCTGCTGATGGGCTTTGGGGAAGTGGCTGGCTCATGAGGGCTCCAGCTTCACCAGTGACCTAACCCATCCATGAGATCATCGTTTAACGTCATTACGAGGACAATGGAAACAGGGGCCTGGGCTTGGTTGAAGAAGTGGATCGTGGAAGTGTGGTTTAGTCAGCTGCAGCGTGGAAAACTTGCAGGCAAATTACACATGAAAGCTCCCCTTCACGACCTTCCCCAAGGCCCGTGGCTGGCTCCTTGCCCTCCCTTCCTGGCTCCGTCTGATTCTCCTCTGCTCCTGGCTGCTCTCCCGCTACCACACCCTTCTGCTGTGTTCCCACCTCACACAGCCAGAAACAGGCAGCTCATCATGGACTAGAGCATCTGAAACCACCAAAGTAAACTTTTCCTCCTTTAAGTTGACTTTATCAGGCATTTTGTGACAGTGACCATAAGCTAACACATGGGCAATCCATTTGTAGGAATTTATTGTATGCGTATGGTCACATGATGAGCTTATAAAGCAAGTGTGCAAAAACATGGGCAGAGCGACAATGCAGTAGTGAGGATAAGCAGTAAGGAGCACCTTAGATTTTCATCAATGGTGCGCGGTTAAATAGAGCCATACTGCACTGGCAGGCATGCTGTGGAAAAGGAGAAGTGCATAGAATCGTGTACAGATGTGTGTTCTCACGTGTCTAGAAGAACTATCCAGACTGCTACGGTTAGGTCCAAGGAACAGCTTTGCCAGCAAAGACCCTGCCTACCCATAGACCTGTTCATTTGACCTGGGTTTGTTTTTAATTAGAATGTTTTGCCACCATTAAACAAGTAGGCAAATCTCTCATAAATCCAGATGTGTACTCAGCATCACGAATCACCTTTTCATACGCTATCTAAATGTTAAAGGTGGACGTTGTCCACTCTAGAAACTTGCATATCCTCTGCAGGGTTCAGGAGAGGTCCCTTGGCTTTCCCCAACTGCCATCTTTCTGACTGAGACGCTGTCATTCTGTCTGGGCAATTTTCTCATCACCACGAGTCATTAAGCATTTAGAATTTCACTTTGTGCAAAGGGCAGTTTGCTTTATAATTATTTCCTCACGTGTGGAATGTTCCCTCACTCCCTTTATTCTCCAACCATACCAAGCTGTCCTTCTCTTCAAAGATTGCCCCTCACTGCTCTTTCTGTCTGAACTGACCTTCTCTCCTTGTTTACCTAAGAGTTAGGTTCGAGAGTCAGGACTCAATGTCGGTGTCCTGCGGCTGTATCCATGGATCTGTGTCTAGTAGATCTATGAGGAGTTCTAGCCATCCCTGCCCACCTTGCACTTTAACATGCTTTTCCTTTGTTTTTCCAGGAATGGATAACATTCCTGGAAACATTCAATCAGTTACTTACACAAATCTGCAATAAAAATCTTTTATTAATGTTGCTGCTGGGTTTTTTTCCTCCACACAAAATAACTCCATAAATTACAAAAAAGCCCATGAAAGAAAGGGCCAAGAGGAACAAGACCAGTGAAGGACTGGCCCTGTGGCACCTCTGTCACCTGAAAAAGCAGACCTTCTTCCCGTCTCCCATGCCCAGGCTTCCCATGCCCTCCTCAGCACCAGCCTGGTCACCCAGCCCCTAAGGAATCTCCTGGGAAGGTCACGAGCCGGAGTACAGCCAGGGTGACTCCTGGGCTCAGCTTCTCATCGCTTCAAGCTCAGTGTGTCAAAAAGCAAAACGCATCATCTTCTTCCCACTCAGCACTCCCGGCTGTCTTTGCTGCCAACCGCAGTCGGTGCGGCCTCCAGTCCCCCCCCCCACTTGGATCTTTGACTCACCCGCCTCCCAAACTTCCTTCCCTCTGGTGACTTGTCACCAGTCATCACACTGATGAGAGGCTTCCTTCTCCATGAATCTTAGATTAGCTCTTTCCTCTCACTTCCCCCGCTGTCCTGGAGCTGCTCTTGGGCTCAGATACATTTTTGACAATCAATCTGGGCAAGACAGAGCCCCGGTGCCACCTCCAGAAGAGTGTCGTGGTTCCATGGTCTTCAGGTTTCACTTGCATTATGCATCACTAGATACCTGAGTGTGTCCTGACCTCTGACCTGGGGACTTCTTGAGGCCATGTGTCATGTTCTGTCCCTCAAGAAACACCAGCGTTTACAGAGCAGATGGTCCACACACATTTGTGGGATGGACATCTGCGCATCAGACGTGGAAGTGGAATTGCACAGATGGGTGTGTGCAGAGATTCTCCAGCAGGCTCGCACTGATGCCTCTGTGTCCTGTTTGGATCCCAGCTGAAGTGCTCGAGGGGCAGAAGGTCTGTTGTGAGTTCATGGGTCCCTCCTCCAACAGACAGATAAACCACAAAATGGTGACTGCGATTTCAACATCACAGCCGTCAGGAGACCTATTCATAATTCCCACGTCAGAAAACCCTGCTTACTCCTCACACCTAACTGGGTGTGTCACTGTCAAGTTAATCTTTTTGCAATGTCCAGAATCTACTTCAGAAATGTACCACTGAGCACAGCAAATCCAAACGTTTGACTTCACGTTCATGGTTCTTTACCAATTGCTATTTCTATGCCAGCCTCCAAGTCTCTCGCTCTCCCCCGAGGTGTAGTCTGGCTGTCAACACTGCCCCATTACAGCCCTTTCACTCTGCTTCGGTTGTGTCACTGTGTCACCCTTCTCGGGACCATGTGGCCAGCAGTGCTCTGGACAGTCGGTTGTCTGGCGCTCATGGAGGCCTTCTGAGTCCCCATACTACTAGAAATTAGTGCAGACTGAGGAACAGCTCCACGGGACAGCATTTTCCTAGCATACGCAAGGCCTTGGGTTAGATCCCCACTGTTGAAAAA